>VWZD01003541.1:63490-149391 GCA_013396695.1 Sakesphorus luctuosus | reverse complement strand
GGCCCGGGGGTGTTGAGGCGGGGAAGGACGTTTTCCAGGCGGGGCTGGGGGGTCTGTCCCACGGCTCCTCGCCCGGGCCCCGTCCCAGGAAGTTTGGCTGCTGCGTAGCTCAGGCTGCAGTGAGAGTTGTGCTTGGGGGATCTCCGTAAGTATTCAGGGAGCAATAATCGCCACCCGGAGTCTTTCAGCTCGTTTTCCTGACAATAGGAGAGGTTCTTTGGCCCTGCTTTTCCTCAAGCTCCCCCGACGCTCCCAGGAGCGATTTGTCTGGCGGCCACGGAAGCGGCTTGCACAAGTAATGATCGCAGAGAACTTGAAAATTCAGCAGGAAGTTCGCTGGATCGCACTTTATTTTGTGTGAGAGGCAATAAGCCGTAAGAGTGGAAGGCAGAAACAGTCAAGTGTGCTGTCTGCCTCATCAGCTGCCGGCCCTTCCCACCGCTCTATGTGGTGGATTCTGTTTGTCTTTCAGTTTGTCAACATCGTTTTAAAATTAGATGTAGGGAAGTTGGGTTTTGTGGTTTGTGGGGGTTTGTTCTCTTTACTTTTTTCCCGACATCCTTGGCACTTTTGACGTTGAAAACATTGAAACTTCACGTTTCTGAGAACAACAAATCTCAAAAACGTGCTGTGCACGAAGGATGCAAGTTAAATAGGATGCTGCGAGGGAGAAAATCGAGTTGTGGGCCTGCTTCTAATCCCAGACTGTCTGGCCCCCAGAACAAACATAATCAAGTGTAAAACGTGTATTACACTGGTGCCAGTTTCAAAGCTAAACTAAATATTTCTGAAGCTAAAAACCAAAGACAGCAAGGATAAGTTAAGTTCCTAGACGTGGTTCAAATCACTTGCGTTGTCTCTACCTGCTTACCTATGTGAAAGCTTATCTTTATGGGTGAGTTCTGAGGAATAAAGTTCCAAAGCCTTTATACAGATGAAAAGGTTTAAGGCAGCTTTGTAGAGACTGATAGTTCAATATTAAGATCTTCCAATAAAGCATTTATAATTTTCATTCTGTCAATTTTATTATTTTCAGTGAGTGTCTAAAAAAACCCTGATTTCCTGACTTGAAAATCTGTCTGGATTTCCTTTTCAAAAAACCTGACATTGTAAACTCTTTTTTTTAAGGAACCTGCAAAATCAGTCAAGAGTGGAAAAAGTGGCAAAGATGGACAAGATAACCAAGAACATGAGGTAAAATATTATTAAAATGCGTAGGTTTTTTCCATACTAATTCGTCACGACTTTTAAAGAGCGCCTTAGGTTTTTCTAGACTGTTAAAATTTTGACATGATGAGCAGTTTTGAGGGAAAATGATTGTGGAACTACTGCCCTGGTATTTGACAAGATAAGATGCTTTTAAGGAAGTCAGTTTTATTTAAGTAAATATTTAAGTAAATGTTTATTTATTTAAGGAAATATTTGCTTGTTGTGGTCTTAAATGCTCATCCATTTCCTTTTTTGGTTATGAGATGTACATCTGTCTTATTTTCTAGTGTTATTGTGAGATTCTGAGCTTGTCTTGTAGTTGCTCACTGTAGGTTTTATCATTCTCTTTAATTCCCAGAGGTCTCTTCTCTCAAGCTGTCGATGTTGGCATGTCAGTTAAGTGTCAGTAGCCTGTTATATTGTCAGGAGACCTCAGGTTTAATCAAAGGCTGCCAGCTGTTTTGTTGTGTGGTTTCTTTTTATAGGTATATGATGGAGTGTTTCATTTGTGACTGATTATTCTGTCATTGTTCCTGATTTTTCCTTCTGCATTCTCTCTGTTTTGCCCACCAGTAAGGCACAGCAACTTGAAAGGGGTCAATTAAATCATTATTCACTCTCTTTCCCACATTAATCCAGAAACTCAAAATTAGTAGTTTTGCTTCATTTGGAAATCCACTGTTTAGGTGAATTTATTAAAATTTTCCTTAAAATGTTCTTACTAGCTTGAATGGAAAATGCTGTACTGAAAAGCTTGTGTATTTCAGCCTCTAAACTATGTGTCTTGATACTGAAAGACAATGTTTGAGAGCAAAATACTCATCCAGCTTTACCATTTTTCCCGCTCTGAAATGACTGTCAGGCATAAGTGGGTGGGAATATTTATTATATGCTTTCTGGTGCACTTCAGTGAATTCTCATTTGTGTGTTGAGCAGAAAGATTCATGCTATTGTCATAAGTTAAGATCATTAAAAGTTGTACACTACATGTTATAGGTATTTTGGCAAATTCTGGTAAGAGTGATTGAGTTTGAGTGGGGGGAACCTGGCTCCTAGAAGGCATATTGGCTACTAGGGAAGCTCACAGAATGAGGTGGAAAATGTATCAGTGCAGATGTTGATAGTGCTGTAAGTAGATGTACTTTATTGGCATATGTTCTGTCTTTACAGTATATTGCTGTGACGTTCAAAAGTGTCACTTCTTGGCTATTATTTTAATCCTGTGCAGTTGTAAGGATCATCATTGTCACCATCTTTGCTGTACATTTGTTGTCTACTTATTTTTTCAGGCTTCTGAATTAGCAGTTGCTGAGACCAAGACTGGTTTTCTTTTTCCGTCTTGGTACTCCAGGATAAAGTGCAAAGCTCCCATAGTTAATAAGCAAAGGGCTTTAAATGCTACTGAAAGGGTATATGTGGGTTTGTTTGACATTTCTTTCCGTGTTTGCAGATCTAGCTTTTTATTTTTTAAACTTCAAATGTGAGAGAGATGAATCTCAATAGGAGAACATGTTTCAGTGTTCATGCACTGTTTCTTTTGTCCTTCCTGGCAGAATTCCCAATGGCCAGGACAGTTTACTTGTCTGTGATACTGAATCATATGTGAGTAGGGGCAGACTGGGACAGGAACTGGGAATGTGACTGGCACATATAGTGCAGTTGTAATTCCCAGTGGGCATTATTTAGTCTCCATACAATTTTGAACACCTCAGTGCTTGACTCATTAACTTAATTAATAGAGTAATTGCACACAAATAATAACGTAGACTTTGCATTCTATCGTGGCTGGCTGTAATCATAATGTGTGTTAGCTGGGGCTTATGTGAGCAAAAAGGAGACTGTTAGCATAGTTAAGATTGGTAAATATAGAAATATTCTGGAGCACACTGCTAATACATTTTTAGGTTTCCCTTTTCTTTAAAGAAGGTTGTCTTCCTGTTTCCTTGTACATATGTTTTAACATGGCTTTTTAAAAATCCTCTACCAGACTATGAGTAGGTTTGGAATTATGCTGGTTCATTTCAGCTTTTTGTTTCTCAAAATGCATTTAATGCATATGCATTTGATGCAAATGAATTTAATGCAAATGGCAGATTGTAAAGACTGGAAGCTGTCTGCTATTCAAAGAACAGGGACAACACAAGCAGCAGCATCCCACAAATACTTTATTTATAGACGCTTTTATAGCACTTAACTAAATTTGTGATGCCTTGAACTTCTATAGATAAAAAAGTACAACAGATCTTAATATTTACAAAAATGAACACGTGTTTTTCCTGTCTTGCAGTCAGGGAAATGAGATTTCAGTTGATTGAAGCTGTGGAGCAAGTTTGAAAAGGGATTGAAATGATTGCTGGTACGCCAGGTCAGAATGCCCATACTGAAAGAGGGTGAAAATGACTTAAGCTGATGGCTGTGCATTAGCTGTGCCTTGGTTCCTTGATGTAATACTGACAAAGCTTTGCTGCATGTGAAGCAACATGGACCTCTTGTCTTATTTGCTGTGTGATCCAGCATCTAATGCTCAAGGGGAGAATTCAGAAGCAGTAAATGTATGGTCTTCCATTCTGGTATACTTTTCTTTAAGCCAGGATGTCGCTTAGAATGTTGCTTAACTGGCTGTTGGGTAAAATTGATTTTATATTATTAATGATGTAATTGACTTTTTTATGTTGTTATACTTAGATATTTTTTCCCCAAATCCTGCCTAGTTTCCCCTAAATGGGAATACCTCTGTTACTTTGATTGTCCCTTTCTGTTTCCATCATCTGTTCTCCTTTTTGTGACAGAAATACCAGAAATGCACTTGCCTTGTGGATAAGCTTTGGTCTGGAGTTCTGTTTTGTCACAGGAGAGTGGGAGTCTCCTTTTGAATTATGGCAGGAGTAACTTAAGGACAGTCTACATTTTTGAGAGATGGCTTGATAATAGTCAGTGATTGTTGAGAAACATTACCTTTTTCTATCTCTGGCTAAAACCTAACACTTCTAGTAATTCTAGGGCAGTACTTAACAGTGGTTTTCAAATACTACCACAGGGGAAGGAAGTTAATATTTGAATCCTATACACTCTTATTTCTGACTTTTTGTCTGTAGGAAGATATATACTAAAACTTGCACTTTTCACCACTTACTGGAATGGTCCAGGAGCACTTGAACAATTAATTCACTCTTGTGGTTCCCCTGGGGGATGGAAGGGCCAGAAGCAGCTGATAACCCTTCACAAAAGACAATAGTAGGTGACTGGGAGTGCTGCCATAATCCAGGTCTAGCTGGACTGGCTTAAGTAGGCACGAAGCTTCTAAATTTAAAATTGTATTAATTTTGAATCTAGCTGAGTAGCCTGTAGAAGGGAAAGAGTGTTTTTGTTGTTTAGGAAAGTATCAGCTTGCTGACTTTGAGCAAAATCGTAACTGGTTCCTCTGCCGAGCAGAGCAGCGAACGGAAGACTGATGTGGTTTTGAGGAGCATGTGTGTGTTTGTGTGTTCTCGTTGTTTCCATGTGCTGCTCTGGTTGCTCCTTTCTACTTTAAAAGTGTTTTGTCATGGTTTTTTAATACAGACAAATCAAAATGTAATAAAATACAAACTGCATTGCCCATTTTTCTAGCTGTGCAAGAAATTACTTGATTTATTAACAGCATGTGTTGCTGATGTTGGACTATGATCGTTATTGAAAGCAATTTAAAACAAATTCTGTCCTGCCACTCTCTCACAGCCATCACTTTTCAGTAGGTAAACTAAACACTGGTAATAGCTTCCAGTGCAGCAATTCTGTCAGGCTTTGTTTTCAGAAGTTTTTCTTCTCTGCTTTTTGAAACCTGTTATTTAAAAGTTAATTTCTTAAGCTATTCAACATAATGATAATATTTTTTGGTAGTGGAATTACCAAAAAATTACTGAAATCTCTCTTCAATGGACCATCTTCAAAATACTTCTGCAGAAGTGAGGATTTTTATCTTTCTGAAAGAACCTTGAGAGGTGGCCGTTCAGTCTTCTGTGATCACCTTTCCTCTGTTAGCCAGCACAGTGAGGAAAGACTATCCGTATTGTCACTTCTACTGTTACTGATCCCTGATTCCATGAGTACATATAATTGTCACTTTCCGTAAAAATAAGAAATTGCAAAAAGGATGGGGACTAGAAGCATCGTCAATGGTTTTGCATGGGTTTCTTAGCAGAGATCATCTGTTAGAGTATCCTAATAAAAAAAGCAGTAAATCCAGCATTTTTACACTAACAGGTTTCTTTGATCAGCAGCAGCAAGCTATTTAGAAAGTTGGCTCAATATTTCCTTTATGTTGTTGCCTGTTTTCCTCATGTTTACTGTCTGTGGTTTTCATTGTGGTGCAATTTACCCTGAAAAACAAACGTATCTAATCTTGAAGATGCTGCGTGGAGACTGTTATACAGTGCCCAGCTTGTGACTAGATTTTCCTATTTTGGAATTTTTTAAGTTATACTTGAAAATCTTGGCATAAGTAACTGCTAATTAGGGAGCTCATTAGGGACCACAGGAGAGGATTTTGAGGTTTGGAGAGGGGAGAATATATTTCCAAAAGTTCTAGGGTTGTTTTCCTCTCCCTGTTAACATGTATTAGGGACTACTCCTAGATAATTTCTGGAAATACCTTCCTGTCACAGATACATGTTTATTATCTTTTGTATAAAGCATCTATCATTTAGCACTTTTCAATTATTGTTGTTCAGTCGTAGAAACATTGAATGGTTAGGGTTGAAAGGGACCTTAAAGATCATCTTGTTCCAACCTCCCTGCCATGGGCAGGGGCACCTTCCAGTTAACCACGTTGCTCAAAGCCTCATTCAGCCTGGCCTTGAACACTTTCTGGGATGGGCATCCACAGCTTCTCTGTGCAACTAATTCCAGTACCTCACCACTCTCACAGTCAAGAATTTCTTCTTGATATTTAATCTAAATCTACTCTCAGTTTCAAGTCATTCACTCTTGTTGTGTCACTAAATGCTCTTGTAAAGTCTCTCTCCATCTTTCTTGTAGGCTCCCTTCAGATACTGGAATGCTGCAATTAGGTCCCTACAAAGCTGCCTTCTCTTTAGCCTGAGCAAACCCGGTTCTCTGAGCCTTTCCTCATAGGAGAGATGCTCCATCCCTCTGAGCATCTGGTGGCCTGCTCTGGGCTCATTCCAACAGGTCCAGGTGGGGTCTCATGAGACTGGAATAGAGTGGCAGAATCCTCTCCCTTGCCCTGCTGGCCACACTGGTTTTGATTTAGCCCAAGGCACAATTGGCTTTCTGGGCTGCAAGTGCACATTGCTGGGTCATGTCCCACCTGTCATCCACCAGCAACCCTGAGGCCTTCTCAGCAGGGCTGCTCTCCAGCTGTTCATCCCCCAGCCTGTGTTCAGAGCAGAGGTTGCCCCAAACCAGGTGCACCACTTAGTCTTGCTAAACCTCATGACATTCACATGGGCCCACTTCTTGAGCTTGTCCAGGTCTCTGTGGATGGTACTCCAGCCTTCAGGTGTGTTAAACTCACACAGGTTGGACATTGTCTGCCACTCAGTGGGACAGCATTTTTGGCTGTGTTACATCAAGCATCTTGGAGGTGTGCTTGTTCTTTATAGAAATTGATGTGCTTTACAATGAGATACATTTAGCATAGACTGGATTTATATCTTTTAATTAATGCCTGAAGTTGAGTATTAATTTATTTATAGCTTGAAACAGTGTATTAAGGGTTTTAATAGTACTCCCTACCATACTCTGAGTTATGTAGCTGTCTGGATCAGGAATGTCTGATAGCCTATAATAAAGCATTCCCAAACCACCAAGTTTTCAGTGAACCAAATCATTAATCTGTGTTTGTCTGGCATACTCACCACTTAATCCTGGCTGAGCCCTGGCTGTTTCTTCAGTGTGTGCTCAGTAGTGTGCCCCAGCTGCACTGATGGCAGAATAGCCAGTGCCTTCATGAGTCAATCCCATGCAGTAGATAAGTGGATTTGAAAATTGATGGTCTTTCATTTGAAAGAAGAGATACTCATATTATGAAATAAAATTGAAATGTTGAACAAGTAGTCCTTTCAAGTTTGAATCACAGAAGGACTATAAACAGACAGCGCTAGACCTTCTGTTGTATGAAGCTTTCTAGATATTTTGTTTTGGGATTTTACCTCTAACATTAGCAGAACAGGACTTGAAACCAAAACTGCATATAAAGTCAGAATGGATTTTCTCTTGTGTCAGTTACATAGCTGATATGAAATAAAGACTGTGGGCTTTGGCATGGGCTTGCTTGGTTTCAGACTGATGTGCCAACTTCTTGAAAAAAATAATTTGAAAACTAATTTTTGGTCATGGCTTGCAGTTCTGATTTTCTTTCCTGGAGAGATTATTTTAATGAGTTGATATAACCATTAAAAATACTTAAGCATAGCCAGTGAATACACCCTTAATACTCAGAGAGGTGCTAATTGCTAACTAGAAAGATGCACTATATGTTAAAGCATCTATGAAACTTTGTTTGTCTTTAACTCCTGTAATTTTCTATTTCCAGTTTTTATTGACATGTTCCCTTTTTGGTTTTGGGAACTGGAACTGCATTGAGAGCAAATGTGCCTCAATACTGAATAGTGGAGGAGGGTGTCTCAACAGTGCTTGTTATGTAACTTTAATATTATGCTTTTAAAACTAATGGAATTATTAAAGTGTACCAAACACTGTTGTATACAAGTATTTTGTTACCTAAGATGAGAAGCTTCTGAAAACAGGATCCTGTGCCCTTCTACTTCTTACACAAGGCTGACAACTACTTGTGTAACATACAAGGTGTGAGGATTGTGTGTGGTTTGTTTTAGTACTTGCTATTCCCTGCTTTCTAATCATGCTTTCAAGTGCTCTGAATCCTTCCTGAATGGCAGCACAGCAGTGAAGGCAAAGGCTGTTCGGATCAAAAGCAGCAAAGTGATTTTTAAAAATAGATACCAGCATTTTGTAAACTGAAAGCATCCTTTTTATTCTTTGTTTCAAATTTTCTTATTTATATGAGAGTTAAGGCCTACCACTCCTTAAACTTAGAGAGGACTGAGGTGTACGTTAATGCATGTGTAATAGAGAATTATTAATGTAGTTATCACATAGAGAGTACAAACAGTGAGAAAAACCAGGTAACCATTGAATCCACCCCATGTTCACAGACTTTAAAGATGTTGTATTTTGTATGCATTTTTCTCCCCTCAATTTCATTTGAAACCAGAATAAATGTTTGATTCTAGAAGTGGGATGATAGGTTTGAGGTTTTTTTGTCCATGTGTCGTTCCCCCTCAACAGACTTTCAGGGCCATTGAAAAAAATAAAAAAAACTGGGGAAAAAAAATCTTGGCCTATTCCTGAATATGCTACTTAAGAGATGAAAATATGACTGCCAAATATTATAATTTGCTACACTTTTATGCTGACTTTCCTATCCTTCCTCTTCACTGCTCAATTTAGCAGTCTGAAATACTGACAAGTAAGCTTTTGCAGTGATATGTAAAATAAAGGCATGATGTAAGCCAAAGATAAAATGATTTTGTGTAACACTTCTGTAGAAGTGCTTAGGGTTGTTATTCATGGAATCAGGATGGTCTGGGTTGGAAGAGACCAGAAAGATCATCTAGTTGCAACCCTCCTACCCTCTTCCACTAGATCAGGTTACTTGTCATGGGCTGTAACTCTTTCAAATAGTATCTAATACAAATACCAAATTGGTGGGCTGAAGGTGAAGTAAAGAAAATATTTCAGTATGAATGTGTGAAGTGAAAAACTTCTATGAATGGATCAGGGAGCACAAGAATAGACATCAGTGGTAAAGCCACACATGCAGTAGCCTTAGCTCATCAGTAGCTTTATATAATTAACATTTACAGTGGGGTATAGGAGTTGGTGACTAAGAGAATGAGTTAGTCTGTCTTTTCCTTCAAATGTGGGAACCTTATATATGTGTGTGTGTATATAAAGAAGCACAAAGGTGGGTTTTGTTTGGTTGTTTTTTGAAAGTAAAAGGGTGTCTCAGGCTGATCAGGGAGAAATTAAAAATGAAAATCAAGAAGTGAAGTAATTTAAGCCAGGCCTTCATTTAGTCAGATTCTTCATCCATGGATAAAGGTTTTGAAATAAGACTTAGTACATTATCTGGTTTCAGTCACATGTAATTAGGTAACTGGTGGTTGCAAGTAACAATTTTTTCTCTCCTAAAGCCATTTGTACCTTTGAAGTTTCGTTATAGAAGATACATTAGGAAACAAATGTTGCTTTGCTGCCGGTGTTTGTGAAGTACCAGCTGCTCACTGATGGTGGTGTTTCAGCAAGCGCAAAGCAGCGAGAATCCTCTCACAGCCTGAGCCTGGATCCTCTCTTATCTTTGCCAGGACTCTGCAGCCTCAGGCTGGAGATCTGATCTCTGACTGAAAGGAGTCAAATACTGGTTTGTTCCTGGAGTAAATTAGTTAAAATACAATTAAGATTGCAAGAAACAAATGGAAAACAAGGTTTATGCTACTGATGCTTAGTTATGAATGTAGAATTTTAGTGTATTTATGTCAAGGGTGCAGTACACCCAGCTGAGGCATTGGATTGGTTTGGTGTGTTGCAAGTCAAGTCTGTTACACAAAGCTGTGATGATACAGTTTTTTAGAAGATAAAATTGGAGCCTTGTGTATAAGCAGCTAACAGGAAATACAACCAATGCTTTGTGTTATGAAAAATAAACAGCAGCGAGAAAGGCAGAAGAGTTTCACCAAGTTGCAGATCCGTCTTCTAAAGTGATTTGTGACTGTAAAGTTTGCTGTGGGCCCCCCTCCACAATGCAGAGGGCTGGGTGGCCTTCACTACTCATAGGGAACATCCCAGTCGCTGATGCAATTCAACGTGCTGAATGCTGTCTGTGACAAAACACTGCTGGAACCCTGTAGTTAGACATCAAGAGTAGCCAGCAGTAGCACTGCTATATGTAAAGGCAGAATCACGGTTGCTAAACAAGTACTACAACATAAATCAGTGAGTGCTGATTACTGTGTGCTAAAATACATAAACTTTGTCATCACCATTCTATTAAAAAGTTAATATTTTTGCTTACCATTAAAACAACATGGGTCCTCAAAGCTTTAGGATGCAGCTCTTGCTGTAATAAAAACACAGGAAGTTAGACTGGGTAGTCCAGCAGTAGTCTCAGCATATCTCAATTGCTGAGCAGTCTTTAACAATAATAAGGGTATTTGTTACAAGGTCAGCTGCGAAGATCATTCTAGCAGGGCAGTGCAGGTATCATTCTGGCAAATTGTTTTGCTGAGGAAAAACAATAAACATATAAATTGCCACCTGTGTGAAACCAACCAATGTCTTCAGTATCATAAGCTGCATCTCCAGAGACTCTCCCTGAGTTTTCTGTCCAAACAGTTTTTTGATGGTAAAACTAGTGGACAAGAATGGCATAGTAGCAAGAATCTTCAGCAAAGGACCTCAGAATCATTTGCTGTCCAAAATGGTACCCAACAAATACGTAATTTCCATGCTGTTTTAACTATTTTGTTTGTGGATCAGTGTTGCTTTTTAGATGACCAGCTGACTCCATATCAAACTTTATGTAGTTTACACTGAGTAGATTGAAAATACCAGTGCTAAAGATCACAGCTAGTTGCTCCATAACAAACTCTTTACCAGTTATTGGGCCCTTGCGTGAACTAGAATTACTGCAGACTGTCTGGATACCCTTAATATCAATAATAATCATAATAAGCAAGAGTTTATTCTGATGTTGGCCTCTTGGAAGGCATGTTGAACTGCTGCTGTTAACAACACAGCATTGAGATCAGCTGACAAATAGTGCTTCTCTGCTAGTGTGCTGTCTCAAACAACTTGCCTTGGTCCCAACTGCTGGTCTGACACCTCCAGCCCATCTCCTGCAGGGATATATTCATCAGGCTGATGGCAGCTGGGCCATATGCCAGCTATGATCTGTCCTTGTGCCCATCCCCAAAAACGTAAATGAAGATCTGCAAAGGAGAGAGCTCCATAGTAGTGTTCAAGATTCCTGCAGTGTTCAGAGATTATCACACTACTTTGAAGTTACTGCAGAGGGGAAAAAACTGCATGGAAGGCTCTTTAACTGCTCTCCACCTATTTTGACTCCTTGATCTTTGATTTCAGTTCTCATCTTAAGAGATTAAATTAAATTCAGCTTCTCAGCCTAATTACATTGATTATGTATTAGGCCTCAACCTGTTAGCCAAAATATTTTCATTGCATACTGGGCCCTCATACAGTTTTGAAAATCTAGTTGTTAATGTCCCTTTCATGTTTTCTCATGATCTTTGTTTAGTTTCACTAAACTGTATTTCAGTTCCACCGTATGTTTTAGATGTAATCCAGAATGCTTTCATAGCACTCTGGGGCTGTCTTGGCAAGGAACGTGCTCTTCTGGGTGCTGTAGATCAGACCTCTGTTTATCTTAATGAAAAATAAGTCCATGGAGGCTACTTACTATACCAAAAGGAAAAGAAGGGAGGGATTTAATCTGCATTAAAATACGCATTTTCCCTCTGTTTCTCATTCAGGCTGGTGATTCTTTTAGAGTGTTCTGTGCTTTTCATTGTCTGTACTTGCATTTCACAGGGAATCTTAATCATTTTAGTTGGTACAAGATTCTGCTCTCTAGATTTCATAGTCCAAAGTTTTTTCTCAGGGTTTTTGCTGGTATGTGGCTTGCTGCTGCCATCATGGTGTGGTGTACACACTGATATTCATGAATTCAGTGGTGATACTCAGTAGATGGAAGAAATTTGCAGATTGGTGTTAGACTGACCTGTGTTGAGAAATACCATACAGGGTGCTGGTGCTGCCTTGCACCATGTCTTCTTCAGGCAGAGAATTCTCTTGCCTTGTGTTTATATTGTGACTGGTAAGCCATCCAGTATTTTTAAATCTTCTAATGACAGATGGATCCAGATGATTTTACCACCACCTTCAAATCCTCACTCTGCTCTGACCAGTTTATCTTAGCAAACAGTATGCAGGCTTGCTGCATCCTTAGAAAGTTGACCCTACTCTTGGCTTGACTTTTGATTTTGTGGAGCAGAAGGCTTTGTGTGCTTTGTTCTAATTCTGTTATTTGTGAGTGTGCTTTGAAAGGTAAGGTCAGACATAGGTCTTCTGGTTGCCCTTGTTTGTCAAAGTAGCTTGAATACCATTTTTGGGGTACTCTCAGAAAGGGAAGGACAGGGTCTTCTGACTTAGTGACATAGATAGGATGCAGGGTGGATCCTCCTTCCAGGTCCCAGTATGTTCTCTTATATCTTAGCTAGTTGGCCAAAAGTAAAAGTTGCCTTGTGGGATACTTGAGGATGGTCAGTTTAATTTGAAAAATAAAACTGGCTTTAACTGTTGATGTGCTTGGTCTACTCATATATTTCTTTTCCCCTGCTTGAAAACTTGTTGTTGTGCTCTGACCTGTCCTTGCCTGTGTACACATCAGCAGGTGAAGGATCTGACTTAGCTCAAAAAAGTGGTGTGGAGACAAAAAATATGCCGTATCCTGCCTGATGCAGGATCACTGAAGGGACAAAGGGAAGGAAGGATGATCTGCTTTGAACTGTTGTGACTGGCAGGAAAGCTGCTCTTCTCCCTGCCTTTCCCTCTCTTGGATTACTTTTAAGCTTGGTCAGAGGTACTGAGGAACATAAGCCATATACTTTCAGTTGTTAAAAACAGAATTTAAAAGTTGGAATCACACTGTTACTGATTGTCTTAATGTTCACTGAAGTATTTAAAGCTCTAATTTTTAAAAATAAATTGATCAAAAAACCTGAGGGTTGTGTTTTCATAATGATCTGAAGAAACACATTCTCAATCTGACATTTTTCAGAGTAGTTTGAACACAATTTTAGAGTTTTATCAGCACTTTTGGAATTGAATGTGTCTGTCAGTGTACAAATATTTGGGTAGGAGGGAGCTATTTGCCAGAACAAGGGGAAGAATAGGTATTTTCCATGCTAGTCACAGGAAGAGAATTGATAAAAACTTATCTGTAGTTTGACTGTTCTGGTGTCAAATACATTGAATTGTTCACTGATGTAGCAGAGCATCCATTACTTATTCTTGGGGGTTGTGGTTTCTGAAGTAGTTTGTTTTGTTACTGGGAGGAGGAAGCTGAGCCTGGCACTTTGATCTAAACTAACAAGCACTTGCACCTTCATGAAAAGTGTGTTACCTTGAAATCTTTAGCAGATGAATACACAGAATTGTTAGTCTGACTTTGGGGTTTTATAGAGGTGTGGTTAAAACTACTGAGCTGTGTGGCTTGAGTTGACTTAATTCACTCTCTCCAGGTGCCCTTCTATCCAAGGGCTGATTGTCTGCAGGCTCTGCAGACCAGTTCTCTTCAGGCAGCACCAAGTGCCACTCACAGGGGTCATGGCTGGGTGGCACTGAAATAATAATGGCTTAGAAACTGTTTTGGCAGCTTTCTGGTATGTGCTGGCTGACTGGGACACGACTGAAAAGTAGGGATGATCTTGCTTGATGGTAGGAAGGAGGAGGAAATCTCTTGGATAAATGGCCAGTGATTCAGGAGAGAGTTGCTCTGGAGTCATCACTTCTAGATGGGAGGTTGCCATAGCAACAAAAAATGCTTCCTTTCAGCATTTCTAATAAGAAATGTTACCCATCCTCTTAAATAACCACTTTTGGCTAATTTTAGAATTTATCTGCAATTTAGGATACTTGGTTCCCCGAGGTGAGTGCTGCCTTAGGATGCCGTAGTGTGTGTGTGTGTATGTGTGTGTGTGTGTGCAGGCACATACAAGCACCTGTTAATTTGAAATTGAGGATTTGTTTGGGAATAGAGGAAACAGGAAAATGGCTTTTCCTGTTCCAAGTAATGACCAAAATGCAGGTGACAGTGGAACAGTGGCCAGTTCAGAAAAACACATTAGGCTCAAGCACAATACTGAAAGTACAGAATCCTGTGCAGTAATAGTGTTTATAATGCATCTTAATAGCATTTATTGTTCAATACATGGTAAGTCATTACTTCCTAATTCTTAGTGCTGGTTTTCTCTCTGCTTAGTCTGTTAATATTTTTATTTGTAATGGTTTTTTAAAAATTTCAGTTCATGGATAGAAATTACCTTGCAGATCACTTGTATTTCAGCAAAAACACTTTTAAACTTTTAATGTTTGGGGTTGAGAAGTGAAATAGTCTGAAAAATGCAATGTAACAGGTATTACTTGTACAGAAATGCTTTTAACTTGCTCATGTATGCCATTTTTATTGGAACAAGTTCTAGAGTGTTTTTGGTAACTGAGACTTCCAGTACTCAGTGTATTGTCTCCCCTTGTATGTCCTATGAGGCTGTAAGGGAGTTTGCTTTTATAATATTAAATTTGCAAAATGGTCATCTTAGATGTGTTTAATGAAAACTTAATGTTGCTTTCAGTTGCTTTCTCTGATATTTTAAGTGCCATGTATACAGTATAATACAATGCAATTGTTAGTCTATTCTGGAAGCTGTATTCTTTCCCAGTTATGCTACTAGAACAACATTTGAATAAAATTACTGTCTTGGAGACTCCAAGGGTAGATAAATTTATGTATGGTAGCGTTTCCATGTGAGCTGAATGTGTACACTCCCAGACTATGCAAATTGTTGATGACTAAGCTTTTCTGGAAATACTTTCTAGAACACAAAGACAATTGGTTTCTCTTGTTTTAGCAATAGCCCTGTGAAAACACCACTGATGTTATTTCATGCAGGAGTGAAGCACTGCTTTATACCTATTACACTTAACAAAATTCTAATTCTGTCAATTCAAACTGTCCAAGTACCAGCATTACAACTTGATTTCCATCATGAATTCCATTTCCATCTGATTTTCCCCTCTATTTCTTTTGGGCACTTTCTGAGAAGAAATATGGTCTTTCCTGTAAAAAAACAAAGTGCCAAGGTACATTTTAAGATGTGTGTGCTTCTAGTTTGCAAATTTGAGAGATCTAAATTAAGGGTCTGCAAAATGAATTACAGCATTGCAGTAAGATGTCCTGATCAGCTGTTTCTATATTTTTAGGTTACATCACTCCTAGATGTTTTATCATTCTTGTAAAGAATGATATGAAATTATTCTTGTTTTAAAGGTTAACTATTGCCTACTTTAAACCTGCTTTTCCTCCTTCAAAAATGGAATGAGAAAAAGGCAGCATCACAAGTTCTGACAGGCTTTGTTAATGATGCATTTTATTCAGCTTGAGAGAGAGCACCGTCAGATGTAGTCTGGGAAATAACAGGGAACTGGAAACCTGTAGTGGGAACCATTTTTCTGGTTTTATGTTGTAAACTTCATACAGAGGAGCAGTGACAGTCTGATAAGGATTATTACAGAAAGAGCAACTTGCTCTGAGTAGGCAGTAAACTGCTTCAAAGCTTCGTGCACGTTTTAGAAGCTGTTGAAGCTGCTACAGTAGTAAGGCTCGCTCCTTTAACTTTCTGTCAAAGCCTGAATGCCCAGCCAAGCTTAGGACTCTGGCAGGGAGGCACAGGACAAATAGGCAGTGGAAGGTTCAGCTGCTGTAAATAGACAAGTTCCTGTGAACCCTTCGATGCTGAAGTGAGATACCTTGGAGACCTGGACTTTCACAGGGGAAAAGGTGAGAATAGCCAAGGAACTACATTATTTGAAAATTTCTTTTTGCTTGGCTGGTAACTTCAAATAAATGGGCTGGTGCTTGCCAAGGTGATCTGTTCCCATCTATGTGAGGGCTGTGGTACAGCAACAAACTCGGAAAAGATAAGCAGAAGAATAGGTGGCTGTACATTCAGAAGATGATGAAAACAGAAATTTAATTAAGAGCTTATTTTGCTTCAGTCATTTCTGTAACAAAAAATCACCTTTTATAAGATTTTCTCTCTAAGTTCATCTGCAATTAACTGCCTTACTTTCTTTTTTAACAGGTGTCAAACAAAAAATCAAATAGCACTCCTCCCCCAGCACAACTCTCTAAAATCAAAGTACCAGCACCACAGACAGTAGTGAAGAAGGAAAAGCGGCAGAGTTCTTCAAGGTTTAATGTTAGCAATAACAGGGAGCTCCAAAAACTGCCAGCTTTAAAAGGTATGTCTTTCTAAAGCAGAATTACTCTGGTGGGGAAAAAACATGGGCACGAGACAGAGAAGCATTTCCACTATGGTACTTCTTGTATCTGCACAGCATAATAATATATTGAGGATGCTCTTATGCAAACTGCACATACTTGCACTGGGTTTTTTCATTTTGTTTTGATGCATATTGAAGGACTTCCAGTGCGTTGCTTTCTTGGCAATCAGGATAGGCAATGTCTGTGTGACAGCATATTAGCTCATCTTGTGTAAAAGCAGAATATTTGGACTTCTGTGCAAAATATTAGGCATCTGTCCTCAGTGCAGTGTGCTCAAACCTAGCTTTGTTTGTACTAAAGTTTCTCTTGGTGTTCTCAGCAGCTCTGGTCTGTCACTGTTTGTGGGTCTGATGTTCCTGAGCGTGGGTCAAGCAGAGTGGCATCTTTTTAGTGAACCTAAATTTTTCCTTTGTCGATTTTTAAGGCCTTGTGACCTCTTAGAATTCTATTTACTGCTGTCTGTGACAAAAAGATGATGCCAATTGGTGTGTCTTCTCTTACTAACACATCTTTTATCATCTTTATTTTAGCTATTGCCTGTTGTGTAGATACATATTTGCATAGTGTGCGATGGTAGCTTGTGGTAGTGTTACAGTTTTCCAGGTGGGATGAGTTACACTGATCTGTAGGTTATGAGCTACTGATTTGCTCTGAGGGTTTATTTAGAGAAAACAAAAAGCTGTTTTGAAAACAGTGTGTACTGTTTTCCAGTGTTCAAAGCTGGCAGTGAAAGCCTCATGGATCACTGAAATGTTGAGTAGTGCTGGAGTAGGTAATGTGGAAATGTTGGGGGTAAGACTTCTCTCCTCCAGTCAGTGTTTCCTTATTATAATGCATTAGTGTTTCTTGAAAATAAACTCCGCTTCTCAGCCCATCTGAATTACACTGTTTTTCATACCGATTAAGTTCATAAGATTCTGCTCTTCACACAGATACTGTTTTTACAAAAATAATCTGAAATACTGTCCATTATGTCAGTATAGCAGCCTGTATACAAGATGCTGTTGAGGTTTTTCAAGACTTAACTGCTGCTTATTTAATTAGTTAATTTCAATCTATTTATTAAAGTTGTTGGTAAGAATATTTAGCACCACAGATTATGAATAATATGTTCTGTCTTTTAAAGTGACATAGGAGCTTCATGCACAAACTGTGACATCCAGGGTATGACTGACTTGAGCAAATGACACTGAATTAAAGTGATATTTTTGTAAGAAGTGAGGCATGCAGCCACCTTGACTGGAGTAACCTTTTGTTCAAAGACTCAGCCACAAAGAAAACCTTTAGTTATTTTGTACTATTTTAAATACAGTGATTCTGGTAGTGCCTGGGACTGCAGCTCAGGGAAACTAGAACTGAGCATGCAACTAGAAGCAGAGTGGACACTGAGTTGGAAACGGGAAAAATGACTGCAGATGGGAGAGGGGGAAAGTAGTCCATTTTACAGTGGGTGAAGTGGTGTTTTAGATCTGTTTCCACCTTGGCTGTGTTGCAGTTTGAACCAGCAGGCCAATGAAGGGCAGAGGAATGCCTGCTTGGGCTCAGAGGGGGAAAAGTAAAAAAGTCTTAAAAAGTGTGTAAGGTGTTTTCTGAGTGTGTTCTGGCATTTTTGACACAGCATAGGTAGATGTGAAGGAATGGTAGGAGTGGTGCATGTGCATTATATTTGCCTTTCAGCCTGCAAGCTCTCCCCCCACCCTCAGGTGAAGGGGAAGGTTCTGGAGCTTCTCTATGGTGGATGCCTGAAGCTGCATGTACATCCCCAGCTTGTCGAGGGCCACTCTTTCTTATGGAACACTGGTGCACTTGCTGATCTAGTGATGGGAAGTGATTGCTACCTTTTCTTAGTAAAGATCTTAATAACTTTGTCTGGTAAGCTGTGCCCAGTCTCGTGGATCATACCAGGTGTCTCCATAATTGCTGTGCTCACTGCACGTGCTTACTCCTGATTAGTGGCAACCTGTTAGGGTTGCTGAGAATACTGTTAGCCAGTGAAGCTGTTCCTCTAACGTGTACAAAGATACTTGTCTTGATAGGCATTTAGTGGGTCAGGTGAACCTGACAAACTTCTTTTTGGGCAGCTTTAAATGTGTTGTTTAATGCCTGTGTCTGGAGTTAAATTGGACTGGCAGGCTGTAAGTTAAAGGGCTGAGATCACTGAGGTGAGTTTCACTTCTATGGAGTGCTGGGAAGAACATAATGTTCCTTCAGGTTAGCTGTGTTTAAACAGCTTTCAAACTCCTGTTACTTGTAAGAAGTGGCTGTATTTCTACAGTTACAGTACCTGGGAAACCTTTTTTTGTCTATAGTACTCCAAGAGATGTGTATTTTCTTACAGATGTTGTGTTGGCTCCTGTGTGCTGTGATGTACTTTACAATAGACTGTATTTTAAGCACAACATATAGAATTGTGTTGCCTTTGCATGCTTTAAGGTTCATATTAGACATGTGAAAGCTTTTAACTGGTAAGTTCTAAATGACCCACAGCATTGCTGAGATAACCACATATTTTTTGTGCCATAGTGCTGGAGATGAGGTCAGCAGATCACTTGAAATAGTGGGAAGGGAAAGGAGGAGCTGCCAAAGTGGGTTTTCATGAAGATTTCTTATTTAGGAAATACTTTTTTGGTCATCAGGAGTGCTGCAAACTTTCTTTGGGGCGTTGCACGGAAGTGCTGGTGATAAGCTTCTGGAAATAGCAGTGTATTTGCCCTGGTGCCTGATACTAGTGTGGTTTGCTTTGTGTTCATTGGAGCAGTTTAGGATTAGTGTTGTGCACCCTCAGATTATTCAGGAAATGCAGGAGCAGGATAGCTCAGATAGTGCAGAAAGAAAAGAAAATAGATTATGAATTAAGAAGCTCTAAGAACAGAGCTGAACATAGAAGTGTCTGATGCAACTGGTTTGTGGAACATCAAGATCCATAGATTAGCAGAACTACAAGTGAAGCTCCCTGCAGCACAGTGCAAAGCAGTCTGGTTTCATTTGGGTAGAACAGGTAACTTGTCTGCCCACAGATAACCCAGAAGTGTCTTTGGAGAAGAGCATTCAGAATGGTGTCAAACACCTCGAAAAGATCTTGCCTGTTTTCATGAAAATAAAAGAAATTCTGTGCCAGTGAACTTGTGCAATGTTGATTTCTGCTTACCCACTTCCCTTTGTTAGCTAACAGTTGTAGAACAGGTACTTTAGTTGCAGAACGTTGGGTTTTTTGCTCTGTTTATTGGGAAAAATTACTTCCTGGACTTACAGTGTGTTTTTTTTATTGTGATCTGAAAGTTTGCAGATTAATGCTTTGGTTATATCAAATATAAATGGCAAAGGGCACATCAGCAACTTAGCAATTTCTTCATGTTTGGTTTCCTTGGAAAGCAGTTTGCAATTTAGGATAGATTAAAATGGTTTAAAAACTTAAAAATATGTTCAGTATGAGATAAACAGCATAGTTGTTCAATATTAATATTTTATAAATATAATTGAAAGATACAGTATCTAAGCTCGTATGTACCTGAGCACTGATGCACTGGAGATGTTTGTGTTCATTGCAACTGCTCACTTCTCACTTCAGCTTTATGCAAGAAGCTTGAATTCATTGTTACATTATGGATAACTTTTTCATTGTAAATTAGCAAACAATTCCACTGTGGTTTAGTTTGTTGTGTGCTTGATGGCATTTATTTCTGGTGGTGTTGATGGGCCATCTTCACTTTAGTGCTTGATTCTGGGTTACCTCAATGAACCCAAATACACCATACCCTGGGAAAAGCTCTGGAGCTTCAGTCTGAGCGGGATGTGCTGCTTACCCCACTGTGTGAGTGTGTTATGATATATTATCAATTGCAGGTTTGTTACTTGTGCACTTGCCAGCTGCAATAATACAGTTTCCCTTCAGCTCTCATGGAGTTGGCATCTAGACCAACATACTGATCCAGTCTCTAAAAATTCTAAACAAAAAAATGACCTGAGTTTAATGCTGAGGGAAAGGAAGGATATTTCCAGGGGTTTAATAAGTAATTGATGGGGCAGTCCCGTGGCGTAGTGGAGAGTACTCCCGACTCCGGCTCCTAGGTCGCGAGTTCGAGTCTGTGTACGGACCGCCCCCGGCAGTTCAATGCCTCCCTGCCATCCGATCCCATCAGATCTCGGATGCCAAGCAGGGTCAGCCCCGGTTAGTACCGGGCGCTGTAGATAGTCCTAAGGACCTCAGTGTCACTGTCCAAGCTTGCTCGGCCGTGGCAAATGAACCTCAGGACTTAAACGGTGGGGCCAGTTCTGCGCACGCTGAGCCTCACCTAAAACATCCACTGCACAGGCTCAGAGGGCACATCCATGTGGGGTGAGCCCTTCCCAAATCTTCGTTCGCGAAGATTGGCCATTAATAAGTAATTGATGATTTAATTTCTGAAGTAATTTACTTCCAGATATTTTTTCCTTCTCTTACATGCATATTAGTAAAGCTTTACCACTTAAGCTTTTGTAAATTCTATAAGCTCAGTTTATTGTCTAAACCACTAGGAGATCAGACTTAATGTTTTCTGAATTTTCCCTGGAACATTGTTTGTAACTGTTTTTTGTTGTGGGGGGTTGGGTTTTTTAAAATTAAAAAATAAAATTCTCTTTTTCCTTTCTGATTTTACTAAGAATGTAATTATCCCTTACCACATGAGAATAGTGAGCAAATGTCAGCATCTGCAGGACTTGGGTTGCTGCTCTGATGGACTCACTAATTGACCAAGATCAAAAAGGAGAAGGGAGAAAATAAAAAAAAAGGACAGCCAGCAGTTTGGGATTTCATAACTGTTTAGGTAACAATGTAAATGTTAATGTGTTTCAGTTCTATTCAAAAATATTAATACAGAAAAAGTGAAAATTAAGTTTTAATGTTATTAAAAATGAGAATTTGTATTCATAAGGATTTGTCATTTTAGGAATGCTTCCATTGCAGGTTGGCAGGCTTTTTTTCCCATGGTACAATTTTGCCAATTATGTATTTCTAAGATGCTCCCCCTTACCCATCATCTACATTTACTTCATACACTAAAAGAGATTTTTAACTGAGCAAACAGGTGAATGTTACTTGTGTTTGTGCATGTTATTTGGCAAGAATGTGCTGATTTCAGTAAGCAGTTAATGTAGTAAACTGTAAAATAGAGATAACTTGTACAAAGTGGTGAGATTTTTGGGGATGTGGTCTGAATCTTGACATGCAAGGAAATGTTGCAGTGAGAATTCTTAAATGCAGTATTAAAACACCCTGACTGGGATAAAATGTTTTATACACTGTCAAATACGGTTGTGTCACAAGTCTAACTTTAACCTACATGTAATAGTTGTTAACAGAGTGTTCTCTGTCAGAATAACAAATTTGAACAAATAAAAGTCAGTGTTCCTTAATATTCTGACATGTTGCAAAGTTTCCCAGAGAACATATGTTGGTCATGCATATGTAAATTGGGGCAGGATTCAAAAATAGGCTTTTTCATAGCATTTCTGTATATACTTTTTAAAGCTGGATAAAATCCTTTTATAGCCATATAAAGGATTCTTGGGATGCCAGTGTCATGGTTTAATTCATGAGTTCAGAGTTGTGGGTTTGGTTGGTTTTGTTTATGTTTTTGTTTTAGGTTTTTTTCAGATAAAAGTGAACACATTTGTTTGATCTAATCTTAAAGCTGGTGATTGCAGTTCAGCTTTTATCTTCTAATATAGTTCTGAATTTATTTTAAAATTCACTGTTACCTCCTGGAGTTGGATTTTTGTTCTCAAAATGTGGATGCAATATTCTTATAAGGGTATATATTGAGATAGCAAGAAATGAGTTACATTGACAGCTGTGGACATACAATACTGACTTTTAGTACTGAGAAGTATAAATTGTTTTCTTAATGTAGGATAACTTCATGTGATATGATTGAATATTTTCTAGTGTTTGGTTGTGGAAGATCTTGCCATGCATGTTGCTCAGTTTTGATCTTCTGGTGGAGATGCTGGTTTCTGCCTTAGCATGGTTTCAACATTCAGAGTACTATTGCCATATCTGTTAAGCAAACAAACAAACAAAAAGGACAAGAGGAAGAAATAATGAACATAACAGGTAATTTTTCTTATCACATGTCGTACACAGAGCACGGCTCCTTTTTCTTTTTTTTTCCAGGCAGAGACTTCAGAGCTATGCCAAATTCTGACTCTGTTCTGTGTAAAAGAACATCAGGGCGGTGTCTGGACTTGTCTGCCTGTGATACAGGACACTGATAGGAAGGCAAACATTATTAAAGCTTCCCTAATGTTTTTAAGTCGTAAATGGCTGTCTAGGAGATAGCTCTGTTTTTGTTGTCTGTACAATATTAAAGCCTTGATGAATCAAAGTTGCAGAAGAGGTGATTCTAGTTTGAGCCTGATACCTAAAAAAACCCAATTGAAACAAATTTTGGTTGCTAAAAGTGAAAATTTCTCAAGAAGTCAGACATGTAAGGTTTTGTGTTCTTCTCAATTGTAGGTACATAGAAGTAAGCAGCACTGATATGAAGTAAAGGAAAAAGCAAATCAAGTATTGTTCTCAGTGCTGCAGAGAAGTTCAACCATATATGTTGATAATTTCCACAAACTCTTACTGGAATGTGTTTAAACTTAAGCAGAGTGTGTTACACGTTTGTTTAAAGCTGTTTAGCGTCTGTTCTCATGATACAAAAGAGACTGGCTGGACATGTGCCATGTAATTGAATTTATGGGAATCCTGGCTCTGACTGACTGCTTTGGGGTTTTGAGCAGCATTTTTCTTTTAAGCTGTTGGGATTGGAGATCTCAATCTTTAGTATCACTTTCATTATAGGAACCTACTCCTGCCACCTGTATTTATGCAGAGGACCAAAATGCCGTACTTTGGCCTCCCCAGTTTAATGGTGCTGCTTGCGTGGCAGTCAAGGAATTGTGTCCGGCTGCAAGGTGGGAGCTTTGCTGTTTAGATAAAAGTATTTTATGCAAAGTAAGGTGGTAGATTAAACAAGATAATGCTACTATAGAAGATCATTTGCCTTAATATGTAATGCATGTAAAAGGCAGAACACTGAGGCAAAACCAAATTTATTCTCATGCAAAACATCAGTGAATAGAGTCTTGTGAAAGTTCTCCCTTGTCCATGAACGACATTGGACTGTCTCAGTCTGCCAAGTGCTGTTCTTCTGGTCCTTACTCTGTGGCAGCCCAGTATTTTTTGCTGAAACAAAAAGTCCATGATGGAAAATACTGCAGAAGCTTCTTTCCTACATCACTGTGGTTCAGTGTCAGTGAATGTATGTATGGTATCATCTGAAGGAACTCTGGAGGCTCTTTGTCCTGTTTCTGTAGCAGCTTTGATCTTAAAAGCATTATCAGTGTTGCATAAACAGATGTTCCTGTATTTTTCATTCAAGTAGTTATAATAATTATTAAAATGTGTGTGGTAAACATGTTTCTTAAATCAAAAGCTGGGAATTGTTGTGTGTTCATACAGGAAAATGTGATTTATCAAATAAGTAAATATTTTAATATTAATTATTCTAAAATAATTAATATTAAAATAGAGAATATCCAGTCTGAATTACTGTGTGCCATTTTAAAGGTTAAGGAACATGATAGCTCGTGAATGAGGAGCTACAAAACAAAGGTTGTAGAGAAAAATACTTTGCTTGAGTGTGTGAATTTTTTTCCCTTAGCTAGTTTTACATGAAATCATAGGCTTGGATTAATGAGCCATTTTTCATTTCAACTGCCCTATCAAACACCTACTCATTAGTCAGCAGCTGAAAGTGTTAGAAGAATGCACTACATCTGTCACTGGCAGCATTTCCTACCAAACTTGTTTCCACTGAAGCTTGGATAAAATCCATAAAAATAGGATTTAAAATGTGATATTGTCTTATTTTCTAGATTGTAACCTGTCTCTGAATTCAATTTAAACCTCTCTTAAAATGTCTTATATTATGCCCTCGTTTACAAAAAGAACATTTTGTTCCATTGCACAGATCCTCATTATAGTCAAACCTACACATTTTTGCTGCTGCACTGAACTTGTCTCTTCTTAAGGCCTCTATAACTTAAACATTGAATGCAGTATTTATGCATGTAAATATAAGTCAGTGTTGGTTGGATAACCAGCATGCTCTCAATTTTTAGTCCTAAATGCAGTTTTTTATGCTTTGTTTCTTGAAAGTGACATGTGAGACCTCTGTAATAAGGCTACAGACAGGAGTGAGTTTGGTGGTATTTTTTTGTGGATTTTTCACAGGGCTTGATTAAAATAGTGGGCCAGTACTTGAAATGAGCCTTTGCAATCTGCCCTGGGAATTATGTCTTTGTACAAGATTTTAAAAACATGTTTCTTTTAAAGTACTGGGGGTTTTGTGTGCTGCACAGCTTTCCAAACTCAGCCAGTATCTAATTATTTCTCTCCCCACCCCCACTTACCAAACCTTTTGAGTATATAAGATTGGCTGAAGGAAAACTTGGCACTGTTGAGCCCATGTGCTGCAAGTGACCATGCAAATATTGGCAAATCCAGATAGGGACAAATCCAGTCACAGGCAGATGTTTGTTAATTCCACCTTTAACCAATTTTTGCTGTGCTAAAAGGAGTAAATACTATCAGTTTCTCAGTGTGAAATGTAGAATGGTCTTTTGCCATGCTTCAGTCTTGAGAATTTTTTTAAGAAGTCACATGATAGTTCATACCCCTTTCATTTATCCAGGTAAGGATTTTTCTCTTATCTATTTCTTTGATGGCTAGGCATTAACATGGCTCTGTTTCCTTGAAGGGTATCCTCTTGGCTGTCCTTTGGAACTGAGTCAGAACACCCTTGGAGAGGCCCAGTATCCTTGTTATTTATATGTTTTTTTCCTCCAAAATGTGTAGTATCCACTACCTTTTCTCCTTCTTTGGGTTCAGGGTTGTGATGAGACCCTTATTTTCTATAGCCTGTCATCATCTGTGGGAACAGTAAGTTTTGAGTAGGCTGTAATTGGAGGAGGGGGCAAAGTAACCTGCATTGCTCCTACCAGAAAAAGCAAGTCATGTTTGTTCCTATCCCTTCTTTGGGTCACTGTCTGGTGGGGCAGGTAATGGAAGCAATGCAGCTCAAACTCCCTCTTTTTCTTTCATTTTAACTCTGCTCAGGGTCCTGATCTGGTTTGATCCTGCAGCTGCACAAGCCCTAGTATTGCAATTTCAAGCAGTTGTGCATCTGTGCAGCAGAAGAGGTGGAATTGCAGCAGTGGCTCAGTTAGGTTGAACTCAGTTTAGACTGCCATGGAATACAGTCTAAGTTAGCAGAAAACTAACCCAGCAATGAAGAGGCTTCCTGTTGGCTTAGTGGACTACCCCAACTTAGCTGTGGGTCTGATGACCACTGAAGCAGATGAGAACAAAGTATTTTCAAATATAAAGCAGAGAGAACGTAGGAAAGGGCCTGAGGCAGCTGCAACAGGGCTGCCCTACATTGCTGAGGGATAGCAACTTTGGCAATTGTGGAATTATTTAGTAACCTTAGAGCTCAGGCTAAATACCCTCCCCTCCTCTCTCAATCAAAAATGAAAACTCCTCTTATAGTCTGTGAGGTAACTAACAAGGTGTCTTCATGTAATTAGAAGTTATGCAATTTTAATTATGTTGTTGATTCTATCACTATGAGTTAGAATAGCAGCTGATTTAGAATGGAAATAAAGGCAACCTTTGGGCAGGTGGATTCACTGTGTGTGTTGTAGGGAGGTGGGAAGGGAGAGGGGGTGATTGTTTTTAAAAACACAACCCAAATGGAGTGGTTTTTAGAAAGTGCTACATAACCTCCAAGTGTAAAGAGCATTCACCAGCTGTAGTGCTGGATCCTAACTAGATGATCTTCAAGGTCCCTTCCAACCCAAGCCATTCTATAGTTCTATTTATGTAACACATTAAGTTTTATTCTGAGAACTTTATTGGAATTTTCCTTCATTCCTATCATCAGAGAGTTACAAACGATGGGAAAGATTGAGAGGAAACCTGTAACAGCTAGTTTTGCTATACCATCAATACATTTTTTCATTCATTTAATTCTAAAAATGGATAGCTGAAGTTAATAGTTTTTCATTCTCTTGCAACAGAAGTGTTTTCGTAAATTTGTTGAAGTAAACTCTTCTTCCTCCCATTGATATTCATTAGCTCTGTTCCACTTGCACTGATATTCTTTCCCTTCCCATTAGTAAGTCAATTCCTAACTCAATTTTCTTTGCAATTTTTTCACAAATGAAGTTGCTTAAAATAATTCAACTTAAATAAATATTTTCCTTTGGTGGAAAAATAAATATTTTAAGGCTGAAACAAAGGGAGGGTATACAAGCCTCCTTAGCAGAATGTGCCCCTCAATCTGTAGGAGTGGCTCTACTAGTGTCCTGTCACAATTACACCAGAAATACACTGAATTATGGCTCTTTTAAGCAGTTTATTGGTGGTTGACTAAGTACTGGCCTCAGATCTAACACAGTCCTGCAAAGAGGAAGAACTGAGAACAGGGTATGTGGTTCTTGCAAAAGAAAACTTACTGAATGTGACTTGGTGTTCTGCCAGTGCAACTGCTGGCACCACAAATGTCACATTCACTCGCTCTAGGGAAGAACATTGGAGGGAGGTTGATTCTTAAACCATTACCTGAAGTTTTCTAATGAGCCTCCAATTTTTAAAGCCATGTTTATGTATAAAATGGGAAATGGCACTGTAACTAAAGTAATGTTCCCTCTTTGCTTTCTTGTTGTGTCCAGTTGGACCAGCAGTCTCCATGGCCATTTAGTCTCTGCAGGGAGTTTCAGAGATAGAAGCAGTAGCTGACCATTAGAGAGGAGAAGTGATAGAGCAGCTGCTTTAAAAGATAAGGGTACCAGATAAATAGGAATTTTAAACCTAATTTTTGCCACTTCATACTGCAGTTTATCACTATGGAACAATCTAATTGTACTTTAAGATGGGGAAAAGAAACAATTTGCTCTGAGATTCTGCATGTGAAAATATTTCAGAAAATTATTTGTTTGGTTTCCTCCTTCATCCATCAAAATCTTGTAGAAAACCTTGTTTGAGGTCAGTCTGCTTTTTGTTTTTAGATCCAGAGTTTTTTAAAGGCCTATATCTATGGTAGCTTTTTGTTTTGTAAGACTAAAGCTCCACATTGACAGTTGGACTTGATGATCTTAAGAGTCTTTTCCAACCTTGGTGTTCTGATTCTAAGGTATACCCAGGGAATATGCAGATAAAAAACCTGACATTTTTGAGAATACACCTTCCCTAGTTTTGCTTAGACTGGAAGGATAAAGGATTTGAATCTTCGTAGTCTTAGGGAGAAGGTTTAAAAAGGCATCAGGAATTCATGTAGTCCCTTCTGATGTTCTCAACAGCAGGATCAACTATATTTACATCACTCATTATGTTTGGCCATTTCTTAAATTGTTACAAAGTTTGCAGTCTTTTATTTTGTTTCATTATGCTTACTCTCAGAGCATTTCCTTTAATTTCTAACCTAATCTTCCTTGATGGAGGATGCATCTACTGTTTGTAGTGAAAGCAGAAAAGCTAATTCCTTCCACAATTAGTCTTTAAATACTTGGATCGTCTCAGTCAAGTCCTTTCTATTAGAAACAAACAAACAACAAACAACCCACACCACATCAAACAGAGGAACTTTATTTATTTTTTAAGTAGTATTTTCAAGCTTTGTTGTCTTTGGGTTTTCTCCTTTGGTAGGTACTACTTCATGCAGGAGGTACTACATCAAACTGGGCCTTGTCAGCACTCACTAAATCCAGTTGATTTCTTTATGTGTCTTATGGGTGATATTCCTCTTTTTCATATCCCAGTTAATCTTTTCCCTTCATCCAATTGAATAATATTCAGTATAGCTCTAACTCACCTTTGACAGTGCATTGTAATGCAATATAATTTTTCTAACCAGGTATGCATGTCCTATAATTTGTTTTTTATGCCAAATTTTCATCAGCAAGTGACATAATTGAAAAGTCTATTATTTTCTGGTATACTCTATTTTTTGAGCAGATATAAGTTAGAACAGTGTTATAGATCAAGTAATCTAAATACTACTAGCACCAGTATGTCACATACATGGATACACAATATTTGGGGAGAAGCACAAATCTGGGGATGGTTCAAGTGTAGCAGTGCCAGTTTGTCTGAACATCATTCCCAAGGGTGCAGTACCTGGGAGACAAAATGGTCCTGCAAATAGCTCATTGTAAAAATAAATACGCAACTATCAATATGATGAAGGTTCCTTACAGTTTTGTTCCAAATACCTAAATAATTAACTAACAAGTTCGGCAATTGTTATGCTGTGGTTTGGTTGTTTGGGTTTTTTTTGTTTCTGGGACTATGTAGCAAAACTGTTTTTATATACCTGTATGTTGGTTCCGAGTCCTGCAAGACTAATTTTTAATAATATTTTTTAAAGTTACTTATAGGTACCGACCTTTCTAGAAAAGAAGGTCAGCATTTAGCAATATCCAGCTTTAACAACATTAACTGAAACTTGAGGCAGATCCATTTGTATATTGAAAGAAATGTTTGGGTCCATTTCTAGATTGAAAGAAATATTCGGGTCCCTTTCCGGATTGAAAAAAACCCAAAATATTCAAGTCCATTTCTGGATTGACAGAAATATTCGGGTCCATTTCTGGGTTGAAATTTCTGGGTTTTCATCTCCTGCTTGTAGTATGGGTGTATTTTTATTCACAATGTATATACTGTCGACATACTACATGAAACAGCTCGTGGAATGCTTGAGGTTTTATGTTTCTCAGTCATCAATAATAACAATTGAAGGACTTGTATCTTACTGTGAACTGCCTTTTATTATGGCCCTTGAAAGCTAAAGCTGTAGATGTTGCCCTTAACCCTGTCGTTTTTCACGGTTAAGTGGAACGCCGGTTTGGTAATCCCGGACAACCTTAGTGAGGAGGGAAAGGTTAAGGAAAGAGAGAGGGGGAAAAACCATGCGCTGTTTCCAGCAGGTGCTACTGGATGTTATCGAGGGGGCGGGGGGTATAACAGCAGCAATGAGCTCATCCTGGTTTGAAAAAATAAAAAACCCCGGCGCAAGGCAGCGGCCCCGTCTCCGCCCCTGGGCGCGGGGCCGGTGCGGGAGCGCGGGGGGAGCGCGGGGCGCGCCCGCACCGGCCCCGCTCGTTCCATTCGCGGCCTCCGCCGTGTCATTTGAAGTTGCTGCCGTCGGCCAATGGGGCTCCTCCCGCCCGCTGACATCACTCCGCAGCCAGTTCCCTCCAGCTGCAGAGCGCTTCAGTTTCTGTCTTTTTTTAAACTAAAATGGAGGCTGGTTTCTTGCCTTAAGGAATACAGTGCCGTGCCTGCTGGAGCCTAGATGTTGACATGTAACAGAGCTGGCAGCAGGATGGTGGTTGACGCAGCCAATTCCAATGGGCCGTTCCAGCCCGTGGCCCTTTTGCATATTAGAGGTGAGTTATTGTGCGTGTGAGAGTGAATCGCGACCCTCTGACGAGCGAATAAATGGCTATTGTGGAGCTCGGAGAAGGGGAGCAGGAAGTCAGTCAGTCCTTTGTAGCCCAGTCCCTCTCGGTTTGCTACAGCCGCGGTGAAACCGGCGGAGAGCAAAACCCGTTTTCTATTCAACGTCTTTTGGGAAGATTTAAGAATTCGGGGAGGAATTGCATACATAGTTAAAAGCAGGTTTTACTGCTTTCTGCCGTAACTCTCCCATCCCCCTTTCAAGCTGTGCTGATGTCAAAGGATGTGAAGTCACTACCCCAGAAAGGTGCGGAGTGGGGGAGGGAAGAGCCAAGTTATCCCTATACCGTGTCTGTAGAATAAGGGCAAACCTTTGGTGTGCTTCAGAGCCTTTTTTGTGTGTGTGAATCGGTCAGACAGAGCCCCACTAAAGTGCTCTACGGCTTGTAAAAGAATTGGAAGCGTTGTCGGGGAGGAAGGGGGGAAGAGATGTGACATTTATTATGAAAATATCCTTTATGTATTCAGAAGGCATTTCCTAAAGAGATGCAATTCAGCTTTAACAAGGAACCTCTTATGTGCCTATCGTGCTGTGCAGTTCTGAATGTCCAGTTTCTTCACAGAATACGTTCTTTTGGGTTTATAGCATTAGTGCATTGCAAATTAAATTTTAATATAATTTGTTGGGAAAATAGATGTTGGTACAACACTTGTGTATAATAGCGACTGTGTATCTCGTTTCACTTTTTTCTGCTTAGTAAAATTTTGCATTCTGGTGGGGTTTTCTGATGTATTTTTTTTAAGCTGGCTTTTTAGCTGCCTTTTTTTAATGTCTGCCTTAAGGTGGTTTTGGCTTAGAACTTTATGAAAGCACAACATGTATTATCTGGGATCAGCACACCTTGAACAATGGCATTTATATTCAAGAAACACAGCTGATACTGTTCTTAATTGCCTTTGCTTCTCAGCTTTCACTGGTGTAGGTTAAATGTTAGTACTGGAAGGAATATTTTTTAATTAATATTTCATGCACTGAAAAAAATTTGCTTTGGAAGTTTATAAAACCCCAGCTGTGTGGAACTTTGCTGCTTTAAGTGGTAGTACAGGTCTTACATATATTAAGAATTTTTGCTTTACCTTTAGAAGGGTGATGCTTTACCTTTAGTGGTGTCTTTTCTGTGTGAAGTGGAGCTGGATGAATTCTAGAATACTCTAATTTTGATCTGTGACTGGGGAGGAAATGCAATAAAATTCCCTTGATGGAACAGGGACTGTGCTTGTTCTCAGGGGAACGTAAATGCAACTGCCTGACCTGTGGACAGGCCTTTGCTTTTTACTCTGCACAAATCATCTTAATTCTCCAATAGATGCTCCCTTTTGGAAGGGGAAAAGCACCATCTTTTAATGGTGCAAGTCAGGAAAACAAACCAAGATTAGAATCAGAATTAGGAAGTATTGTGATGATTGATAATCCTTTGTCTCAATATGATAACAAGGTTCTTAACGCTGAACTTATCCCTGTTGCTGCTCCAGTGAAATACGTCATTGTGGAAACAATGGATTTTAAGAAACTGTTCTGAAATTTGCTTTCCTAAGACCTTCATTTTTGGTGCACTGGATAGTGCAGTAGTAAACTAGAGGTTAAAAGGCTTTGTGGTTTGGGGTTTTTTTCTGTTTGGTTTCATTTTTTTTCATGGGTTATGACAGCAGACTTTCTTGTAAGCAAATAAACTGAGAGATTGTTTTTCATTTTTCAGGTGGTAGGAAATAAGATGGGTCTCTAGTGGTGTAGCCCAGAGGAGTTTCTTGACACTGGGAGAGGAAAATCATCTCTTCCATACATACATGTATACAGAAGTTGCTTTAGGGTTTTTTGTGCATACCCTTTCTCATCAGCTGCACTGGTGCTGCCAATACTGATGCTTCCAAAATGAAGCCTGTCAGAGAAATACATACAAAATTAATAGCGGGAAAAATTAACTGATAATTGTGAAACCTTATGACACATTATTGCCATTTGTCCCAACACATGCTTCTTTTACAGTTCTTTTTGCATCATCTGTTGCGTTATAGGAATAAATTTCTAGTAAAGTGCTCCTCTTGGCAACAGTAAGAGCTAAATCTTCAAGGGCAAGGCATAGGGGCACAAGACCCTCAGGTGTTTCTGGTAGATCCAGTTTGTTAAAATAGAAAAGGTATTTCTTTATCACCTATTTCATAAAATCTTTAAACTAAAATTGTGAGATGATGTCATTGCCATATCTGACCTTAATTTTACTTTTAAAAGAATATGTGAAGTCTTGTGAATTACACTGTTAGTACTTCTTTGAAAATAAAAATTGCAATCTTCCTTTTTAATTTAATTCTAAAGCACTCTCCGTGCCTGAATCATATGGAGTATGTGGTGTTTGCAGAATAAAAAGGAAATATTCAGCAAACTCCCATTCCATGCCAGATCATAACCTTTCTCCTGCCGGTCCTGAACCATAGACAGTTTTGTTGTCTGGGTTCCTTACAGCTTTGCCAAAACAAGTAGGGAAAACAGATGCAGGTGATTTTAAAGATGATGTTAAAGTCTTGTGAATAGAAAATGAGGGTGTCAGACTTTTATTGACTTATGTTGCTGACACTGATACCTGTGCCATCATCACCAAAAGGAGGTAGGTATTTATGGGATAGGAGGTGTCAGGGCCCAAATACCCTGTTCTCCAGCAGTTTGTTTGGCTGCTGGTGCTCACATTGATCTTGGATGTGGTGCAGCCTTGTAATCCTGATTCAGTCTCTTGTGGAAAAAGCCGTGAGAAGTCTTGTCAGGGTTCCCTTTTTATTAAGGAGTTGTCTTTAGGCTTAGGCCCTTGGCCTTGGTTGTTGCCTCAGTGAGGTTGCAGCCATGTGGTTGTCCAATCAGGTGCCTCACTGATCTGGATCCCAGTGTGGTAACTCCTGGCTTGTGCCCCTTCACCATGCACTCGTTCAGCGGCCACGGGGCTGTCAGCTGCCCCTCATGGCTTCACCATACCTGCTCTCCCTTCTCCATTCAGGGACCCTGAGACTCTGCCCTTTGTCACAACCATAGACTATTGGCAGCTGTTCAAGACCAATATGTGGAAATCAGATCTGCAGAAGGTGACTTTTGACCCATTGTTGGAAAAAAGCAAGCATCAGAAGAGACTAATCCACATGGAACACAAGTGGTGTGGCACCATTACTGTATATTATTTGCTCATGCTGAAAATGCTGTTTGAGAGAGTGTTTGGCCTGCTGGGTAGTGAGCCCTTGGTCATTCCACCTGCAAGAGGCTTTCCCGGATGTCCGAGTTGTGCTACTGCTGTATTGATCTTTCTAGAGGGCAAAGAGAGTGCATGATGGTCAGCTGAGTTGCTTGTCACTGATTATTATCATGAACTGAAAACTTAGTTCTATTGGAATGATCCGAAGCTTCCAGGAAAATTACAGCTTCAATTTGAGCAGCTGTGATGACAGTGGAATAATTGCTGTGGTTTGTGATCCTGGACAGGGACTTGAGCTTGTGAAACAAATGGTGTAGCCAAAGGAACTTGTCATGGGATATCTGCATGGAGAGCTCCTTCAGGATCTTTGTGCATCAACAGGCCACCAGCTGTGAACATTACGTTAGCACAGCACAGGCAGTTACAGGGTATCATGGATTTTAACATTTTTGCAACAAGGTAAGAAGCAGACCTGGATGGATGAATTTTCCTCCTTACTAGCCCTTCTGGCAGCTAAACCCCAGGGGTGATGGAAGTGCTCTTAAGGCCCTGACAGGAGGATCCACATAAATAAGATGAGGGTTCTGGGGAGGAATCAGGACCTTTTGATTTCCATTTTAGCACTTGAAGCAAAAAAAGCAATTGTAAAAGCAACATGGATTAGGACAAACAGTAAACATTTGTCACTAGATTTAGGAGTTACTGGTTCAAATTTACTGTTGAGAGTTGAGTTGCTCAAAACCATAACTGTATGTACAGAGTGCAGTTGCAGGTAGGAGATAATCGTTACTCGTCCTGTTAGACAGAATGTGAATATTCATGGAGGGCAAGCATTTTTTATTAGGAATACAGTTAAATGTTAATAAGAAAAATCTCTTAATGTTGTTTTATCAGTGTGTAGAAGTAGCCCAGATTCAGTGTTTTCTTGAACTCAAGACACATATTTGAACAAAATGCAGGTAAAACTCTGCTCTGACCTGCAGTGACTGAATTAGCAGATTATATAAGTTACTTTAATGGCTTAGTTGACTGACTGGGACTAGTAATGTCTGTTCATGCTTTTCAAAAATTTTCAAGATGCTTTGCAAGACATACTGAAAGTTTTGTGGGAAGAAGGGTGAGAACACCCTGATATTATGTTAACTCAAAACTGATGCTTCCTGTGGGCTAGAAGCTGTTTTAAATAATCCCATTGTCCATTTTCTCCTCTGTATTCCAGGGCAGCAAATGGTTTTTGACAGGTTCACCTTGCCATTATTGAAGTTACTTTAGATTTTCTGAAGGATGCTTTGCCTTTTTTTCAAAGATGATGTTGCCGTAGTCCGTCTTTTCTGTGTGCTCCTTGTATGTGTTCATCTTGAGTAAGGGATCATGGAAGGTAGTTCATGTTCCATCTTTACACTCTCATGTTCTTCAGGGCTAAAAATGTCTGGGGTAATGTTGTTGTGATGTAAATATCCGAGTATTTAGATAGAAGTTTGCCTGCTCCTCCAAAGTGGTGAAAAATCTGTTTTGTTGGGCAGTTTATTTCTTAAAGGAGAAGAGCTTGGCACTTTCATTTTAGAAAGAACCCAACATGTGACAGCAGCCATTCATCTCATGATGTGCAAAGGAGGCTGAAAGAACTGGATTTGTTGGGCCTGAAGAAGGGAAGGTTAATGGGAGACCTCATCCTCAAGTAACAGTTTGGAGGGTACAGAGCACAGAGCCAGGCTCTTCTCAGAGATCACAGGGACTGAATGAGAAGGACCAGTAGGAGTTGCAACACCAGGTTGCAGTTGTCCACAAGGAGAAAATGTTTTCACCACAGAAGTGATCAAATGCTGGAACAAGATTCCAAAAGGTGCTGTGAAGTTTCTGTGGTTGGAGCTACTTTGACTGGACAATGCTGGAGCAGGTTTGCTGGGGGGGGTGGGATTAGACTGGCAGAAATGACAGTCCCTTCTGGTGAAAATTATTCTATGATTCTGTCACTCTTTGGTGCATATGGGTCCAAAAAAATTACTAGTCTTGCTGTCATTTAAAAATATTACAATATCAATTTTAGTGTACTTTTTTAAATTCAAAGAGCAATATTTTTATTGTAAACGTGTTTCTTTCCCTTTTTTTCTCTGTAGTTACTAAGGCAGACTTTTTAATATTTTTGGTGCCAGAATGCCCGTTAGTAGTACTTTTACCTCTGTTAACTCTCAGTTTTTGGTGTTAATGATGTTTTAAATGATTCTTATCACATTTAGCAAAGTGTTAAAGATGGGTGACTTGAACCACATGCAGTATTAAAGATATTGGCACACTAAAAGGCTGTTTTGTTCATTTCTACATCTTTTGTTAGGAGCTCAGCAGTAGTAAAAAAATGTGGCAATTATGTGCTTTTCAGAATAAGCTAGAATTCATAAATCTACACAGCCAGCTACCTCTACCACATTTCTTTACATTTATCAGCTTTTAGAAAGTTCTAATAAATTGAACTGCTTCACTCAGTATCGTGATATTTGTAGCTGTTTTTAACAAGCTTTAAGCTGACAATGAATACAGCTTTTAGCAAACTGTGTGACCTTGCTGTTCATCTTCTGTGGTGTTTATGAAAATGTTGAACGTTGTAATTTCTAACACAGATCCTTACAACATGTTTCTGGTAATCTTCCTGCATTATAAAAACATGATGTTAAAAGTATAAAAATCCCAGGATAATTGTCACCAGCTTTCTAATACTTTCCAACAACTTGATACATTTCAAGCATAATTTCCTTTACATGTGCTCAGCTTGCCTTTTTGGGGGGTATTAATATTTTATTATATTCTGAAACTGGCCTATGATTATAAAAGCATACCTTAAAATGTCAAAGTCACCTTTCCTTCTACTGTTTTTTTGCTGTTACTGTGTTCTGCAGTGGAAAATGAATCTGGTTTATTCCTTCTGTATTCTCTGTACAATCTTTACCTTCACATGCATCTTGCACTTTCCACATAAGTAGCTATTTTAAGGATGATAAACTTAACTGGTCTGAGCATATAAGTTTGTTTAAATATTAATTTCCTTTAATACTTTAGCACATTCAAATTTAGTAAACAGTCTCTCTCTGTTGTAAGAAGTGAGCCAAACCTTCCTGGGAAGAAAGATACATAGGGTAGTCAATTTTCTTCAGAGGTGCTTACATTGATTCTCTTCCTGTGAATTTAAATTTTAAAACTGAAGGCTTGTCTGTACCTCCATGGAAATAGGCCCATGCAGAAGACCTTCCAAACTTCTTTCACCCCTGCCAGTCCAATAACAGGGATTTTCCATGGCCATTGTGCATCCTTTGTACTGATTGTGGGTCGTGGTTGTTGTTGGTTCTGGATCTAATGGTTAAACTGAGTTGAGATTTAAAGAGACAAAAATGCTTGTTCTTCCCTTTTCTCTCCAGTTATAATTTGGTAACTTGAAAGGATGAGAACAGCCATCAGCCCTGTGCTTGGGCTGTTCCCCTTCCCTCCAGACCGCCTGGGCTTCCTTGGTGTTCAGCCTGGCTCCTGGAGCTCAGTCACCCATCTTGCCCAAAGTTTCTGATATCTCATGGAGAGTTCTCAGCTGCTCTTCAGCATTGTTTGATGACTTGTACATAGGATTGTCAGCTTTGAAACCCATCCACTGTTCCTCTAGGAAAGTGTTGCCCCAAAAAGGAGAAGCAAGACAATCTTCCTTAAGGACAAGCAGCAGTTCTGTTCTTAATGAAGCTGGGCTTCTTGTATATATAAAATTGGGAAATGCTTCATCATTTAGTGTAAGTTAATCACCTGAATTGTCACAGGGCTGATATGGGTGCAAATTCCTCTGTTACTGCATTGTTTCTTGTACCGTTTTGCTAGATTTTTTCAAAGGACATTCAGACACTGACTGATGGGTTTTTAATGTATCTTCCAAAGAAGCTCATGGGGAGTGTTTTTAGTACTTGACCAAGAGCAGATTTAAAGGAGGTTGCTTAGTTATCTGTCTCTCCTGCTGTGCTTAACAGAGTGACATGCTTATTAACTCTCCACTTACCGTGCATTGCTTTGTACCAGAGATGTCTTTTACCTTGTTGCTACCTTTATTCTTTTTTCTGTCATTCCTGTCTCTGACTTTGTTGGTTTGCTTTTACCTTTGTACAGACCCTTAGCCCATACAAAGAGTGCACGTACAGGTTCTGCTGCAGGAAACAATGAGGATCTTAAGTGCTCACACTGCATGTAAAATATCTAAGGGTATGACCATAACATGTCTCTAGAGGGGACTTTTTGTTGAGCTGAAAATTCCGTGAAATGGTAGGAGGGTAGTCAGCTGGAATTTTTATGTTCCATGTACTGATTCATGGTGTTACTTGTGTGCCCTTTCAAGGAAGCAGAATTGGACTGGCATAAACCCATATGTCCTCCAATTTTTACTCATACTGTTTTGAGATTTTTTTGCTACGAAGTACATTTTAAGGTTAAACTCAATCTATTTCTGAGGAAAATTTTTATCTCCATTTCTGTTCAAAGCTTTTAATAATTAATTTAACTGTAAAATCAGCTAATTCACACCAAGTGTTGTCAAATACTGTAAGCTACTGAAACTGCACTGTACACCACACAGATTAAGTGAGCACCAGCAAAATCGATATAGATACAGGATTATTTGCATGTTATGCGGACAAGAGGGCAGTCCCGTGGTGTAATGGAGAGAGAGCACTCCAGACTCTGAATCCCAAGGACCTGAGTTCGAGTCTCAGTAGGGACCGTCCCCTGGCAGTTAAAACCTCCCTGCCATCCCATCCGGTCAGATCTTGGGTGCTCCGCAGGGTCAGCCCCGGTCAGTACCGGGTACTGTGACCATCCCAAGGACTTCACTGTCACTGTCCAAGCTCGCTCAGCCGTGGCAAATGGACCTCAGGACTTAGGGTGGGGCCAGTTCTGTGCATGCTGTGCCTCACCTGAAAATCCACTGCGCAGGCTGGAAGGGCACACCCACGTGGGGAGAGCCCTGCCCAAATCTGCGTTCGTGAAGTCTGGCCATACATACATACATACATGCAGACAAGATGTTCATCTGGAGGGCTGGCTTTTATCCTCTAACCTTTATGCCAGAGGTGGACACTTTGTACCAGTGAAAGCAGAGTCTCCTCAGCCCAGTGGAGCTGGTGCTTGTCCTCTTTGTGCACCGTCACGTCTCAAGTGATAACACAGATAAAACTCACGTTGAGTGTGTGATGTTTTCAGGCCACATCCACAGGTCTTTCAGTCAATTCCACTTCATGCAGATCATGCAGTACCGTTTCTGCTGTAGCTTGCCAGTTAAGTTTTCTTTTTCATATGCAGGTAGACTGAGAGGTGGAGTCTTAACTGTGGGTTGTTATCAGTAGTGGAGGTGACAGCTTTGTGTCAAGTTTCATAATTGCGCCTCTTACTGATAATGATCTGAATTTTATGAAGTAAATATTTTCTTTATAAGTTACACAAAGAAAAAATCACCCATGAAATGTTAATTGTAAAACTGAACTAAAGTACTGATCATGTGGGACTTTTCGAGTTGTTTGTAGCAATCCAGTAATTTGAAGCACTTTTTCATCTGAGGGTTTTTATGGAAGGTTTTTGATTTGCATTGTGGATTAAAACTACCAGCTCTGTGGCTTCACAGAGCCTCTAGAACCAAATTCTGTTACTGCTGTTATATTTAAAGGGAATGCTTTAAACTGGGTCAGTGGTGTTTCAAAAGTATCCTGGGTTCATTCAGGTCATATCAGAAAGAAAACTGGAACAAAATTATCAAAGCCTGGAAGAAAAAAAAAGTTGTCTGTCCTTTGGGTATAATAAATTTTCTTCAAAAAATTTTTCCAAATAAACTCTGATATTCTAGTCATAACACTCTTAACTTGTTCCCAAAATATTTTTATGTCTTTTGATCCTGTTGCATCTCATCTTCTATATAAAGTGCCATAAAAACCAAAATTGATGCACAGGGTTTTTTGGGGAACTGTGTGTACTGTAAAAAATTCTGAGTTGTTCTTGTCCCAGTAGGAAATTGAGATTTTATTGACCTGTGAGTGGAATAAGCACATCCTCTCAAAAGTAAAATATTGAGCATATACTTCACTGCAGAACTTTCTCACCCCCATCTTATTGGAAAGTCAGTAATCATTCATGTATATAAAGGAATAAAGCATCCTAAAGCTTACTTTTAAATCAGAGAAATTCAAATAAATTGCTTTTCTTGTATATCCAACTCTTCTGTTAAAAAAAAGGAAAAATGTAAATAAAATAATTAATATTTTGGGGAAATGTGCTGGGAGTGAGATGTCTAATTGTGCCCAGGACTTCTGGACGTGTAGTAGTGGGTCAGTCTTGGATTCATAGTTCATACAGCCAAACGACTTCTTTGTGCCCTATAAATTTACAGATTTGTTGTAGAGTCCAATTTAAATATGTTACATACTGCAAGTCACTCTATTGTGTCAGAGGGCTGGAAATTTGGTGGAGATTATCAGTGAGAATGTCCGTTTTTCTGGCAGTTAAGCCATGCTCTCTGTTAGACACTGATGCTAATAGGGACATTTTCTGTTCTTACTGGAATTCCTTTGTGAAACTGGGGATTAGTTTGACCAGAGACTGAAGACATTTGTTTGAAGGAAATGTGTAAGTTTTGAGACAAATATAAGAGGAAAATAATGTTGGATTGTGCAGGAATGATTTTTGGTTTAAGTGAGAAATTATTGTGCACTAAATTCCTAACAAAGCAAGCAGGTATATTGCGTCTTTAATCTTCTTAAAATATGGTTATGTTGAAAACAGGTATTTCAGTACGTTTTAAAATGGAGATGATTGGTTTTCTACTGTATTTGAGCCAAAACTTTCCTTGCAGAAAAGTAATTTTTATTTCCTAGCAGAGAACTGCTGGTAATTGCTGTTAGCATTTGATATTGGCCAGTGTTGGCTGCTGAGCCACTTACTGACCTAGTTCTAAATATATTTCTTTTTCTTCTTCCCAAAACATTGTTCCTGTAGTGCCTATGACAATTTCTTTTACCTGTATCACCTCACACAAGTTAGCAAAATTTCACAGGCATGTGGGACTAAGGAAAAGTTGCTTATGCCAAAAAATGAGGAAACTATGCACTGAACTGGAATAGGGGTTTTTTTCAGGAAATACCAAAAAACTCCAAAGCCAAAAAAAGGAAAATGAAGCAAAAGAGAAAAAAAACGTCAACCCACCCCCAGCAAACCTACCCCATCCCCCCAAAAAAAACTAAACAGGAGATGGGGCGTGGACTCTCTTAAGTCCATCAAGAAATTGCTCTCAACAAAGCCACAAAAGTCCTGTGAGTTTCTGGTGATCCTTTGTCATATCTTCTGACTGTTGGAAATGTTAATGTTGTCTGGCGATGTGGGGTGATTTTAAATGTTGATCAGCCATTCAGGACCTTGGTTTGCATCTCAGCTCAGTGTGACCTGTGCTGTTTGAGCTCTTCCTGTCAATAGACTTTTCAAAACACTCTAATCCCCATCCTGTTTCTAAATATTGAAAAGAGTGGAGAATTCAGAAAGCAGATTCAGGGTTGCATCAAGGAAGGGCTATGGAAGTTTTTGATAATTTTAAAATGAATGTTACCTTCAGACAAGCAGGGAAGTGCTCATAACGCAACCAGAGATCCTGCCTGGGGACTGGGCATTTGCTTTGAGTGGCACTGGGGTGTGAAACATTTCAGTTCAACCACAGAAAACCAGCAGGGTGGCTTTTCATGCTTTGTCATTTATTGTGTTATCTGTTTCTAAGCCTGGGCTGTCCCGTGGTGTAAAGGAGAGCACTCTGACTCTGAATCCCAAGGTCCTGAGTTTGAGTCTCAATAGGGACCGTCCCCTGGCAGTTCAAGCCTCCCTGCCATCCCATCCCATCAGATCTCAGATGCTCAGCAGGATCAGCCCCGGTTAGTACCGGGTGCTGTGACAGTCCAGAGGACTTCACTGTCACTGTCCAAGCTCGCTCGGCCATGGCAAATGGACCTCAGGATTTAAAGGGTGGGGCCAGTTCTGCGCACTGTGCAGGCTGGATGGGCACATCCACGTGCGGAGAGCCCTTCCCTAATCTTTGTTCGCGAAGTCTGACCATACATATTTCTAAGCCAGCACCTGACCCAACTTGTGTATCTATTAATGATTATTCTAAGTGTCATCATTGAATTCACCTATTTAGAAAGCAAGCAGTAAATCCCCACGTTTGGCATCCATGCAGAGAGTGAGGAGGGAGGCAGCAGGCTGATACACTCTGGAGAAGGAACCAAGTTGGTTTACATTTTAGCAGTTGATTGTTCCTTGAATTACATTTATCGTGGATGTGTGACAGGTACCTTGGATAAGTTACTCAGACTTGAGAGCAGTATCTGACTAGAGTTAGGGGGTGGTGTGTGGAGTTTGGGTGTGTTTGTAGCAGATAGTTGGGCTCAGTTCACTGATACTTCTTTCACCCAAGTGTCCAAAGTGGCAGAGTTTATTCAGCAGTTCATGTTTTTCTTCAGTTTACCTAATACAGATCTTGTTCTAAGTTACACCATGCACTTTGGCTACACTACAGAACATAATTCAAATCTGGCCTCACCACAATAATGCTTCATTTTTTTCAGAGGCAGTGTTGTGTATATTTAAAAACAATTGTAAAATTTTCAATGCGGTTGAAGATGTTGCATAACCGTTTTTATGCTGTGAGAATGGATTCAAGTATGGGTAGGTAGGAAATTGAGGGGTTTTCTGTGTTTTGTGTTTAAAAATGAGTTCTGCTGTAAATGAACTGTATGTATGCTAAAAATCTCTACTGAGAATTCCTTAATGGGTTTGGTTTCTCTTTCCTTGTTAAGACACTTTTTTCTTCCATTGTCTATTTGATTCCCCTCCCTGTCATTTTTCTCCCTCATTTTCAGATGAAACTTCCATTTCATTATCTCAAGCCCATTTCGGCTTGTTTCACATGTCATTTCCTGTATGAGCATTCCTGTTTTCCTCTTTGTGCTTTAAAGTGTGTATACAATTATCACTTCTACTCTTCACTTTCTACTTTTAAACATTTTAATATAGTCTAAAAATCTTTATTTGTCTTAAATATGAGTACAAATATATTAAGGAGGGTTTTTTTTAATTTTTATGTGGCTTCTAAGAAAATAGTTGACATCTGGTATAACTCTTTCTAAAGCAGGAGCTTGGTACAGGGTGGTGTTGGTCCACTTTTGAAAAATCATTAGATAATTGGGTGCACATATTATTCACTGTTGATCTACTCTTAGCATCATTAGACTCATGATGGACACCTGCAAAAAGTTACTGGCAGTAATTTCGTGCCTCAGGTCATTTAGTATGTAAAAATTATGCTGAATAATTTAAAATGACACAAGACTTTTTTCCTGTTTCATTATCAGTCAGTCCTTAAAATCTCCCATCGTACATTTTTGACAGTTAAATGTCATGACTTGGTTCCTCTCTCCTCAGAACCACAGTGTCCACTTCATGCAGGGAGATAGCTACCACCAGATAGCTGCCACCAGCACGGGGTTCCCCAAGGACTGGAGCTTTCAGAGGGGACTAGTGTTGTAAAGCACCTGTTTTGAGCTTCACTCTGGGACTGACAAAACATCTGCTTCTTATTCCTTTCAGACTCTCTTAAACTGTGGATTTCTTGCAGTGGTGTCTTTTTTTTTTCTTGTTTCAGTTGCTGTTTAATTAGTCTGATAATGGCTCATTTGATTCTAATAGCCCTTGGGCTTGGGTTTTTTTTTCAATTACATGGAAAATATATTACTTTAAAATTCTCATAATCCAGTGAAAATCTACTCTTGAAGAAAAATTTAGCCAAGAGATTTCTTTGTGTAGAAACCAGAAATGGTAACTGCTGTGTTCCTGAAAGAATTCCAACGTGCTCTTGCCACCCCTACTCCCCACTTCTGTATCATACAATCATAGAATATAATCATAGAATCGATTGGGTTGGAAAAGACCTCCGAGATCATCAAGTCCAACCCTTGGTCTAACTCCACTCCCTTTACCAGATCATGGCACTCAGTGCCACCTCCAATCTCAGTTTAAAAACCTCCAGGGATGGGAAATCCACCCCCTCTCTGGGCAGCCCATTCCAATGCCTGAGCACTCTCTCTGGAAAGAATTTTTTTCTGCTCTCCAACTTCAATTTCCCCTGGCAGAGCTTGAGCCCGTGCCCCCTTGTCCTATTGCTGAGTGCCTGGGAGAAGAGACCAACCCCCACTATCTATGGGTTGGGTTGGAAGGGATCTTAAAAGTCATCCAATTCCAAACCTCCTCCCTTGGACAAGGATTCCTTCCACTAGACCAGATTCCTCCAAGCACCATCCAACCTGGCCTTAAACATTTCAGGGGTGGACATCCATGGCCTCTCTGGGCATCCCATTCTGGTGCCTCAACACCCTCACAGTAAAGAATTTCTTCCTAATATCTAATCTAAACCTGCCCTCTCTCAGTTTAAGGCCATTATCCCTTGTCTTATCCCTACATGCTTTTGTAAGCAGTTCCTCTCCAGCTCTCTTGTAGCCCCTTTTAGATACTGGAAGATGCTGTAAGATCTTCTCAGACTCTTCTTTTATCCAGAACCCAAACCCTCTCGTTCTGTCTTCGTAGATGAGGTTCTCCAGCCGTCTGAGCATCTTCATCGCCCTTCTCTGGGCTCACTCCAGCAGGTCTGTGTCCTTCCTATGTCGGGACCCCAGAGCTGGACACGTGATTAGGATCAGTTTCTTACACAAGCTGCCATAGGTGAAATAACTAAGTGAAGTTACGGCTTCATCTAGGCTGCAGATCAGCATAGAAACAGTATCAGTGTTGTTCCTTATTAAAAAAAATAAAGCTTAAATGTTCATTACTAACCAGGACTTGTTTGCTGGAAAGACTTCTTTAAAGAAGGTGGAGTACCTGAATATCCAAAAATTTTAGCTATTAAAAATAAAGTAAGATGCAAACTTGCTTTTGAACTTTAGGTAGAAAATGTTGCTCATATGTGTGAATTTAAGCATTGTTCTTAAACCTTGTTTTCCATCAGTATTTAGGGAAGTAGTTACCATATTTTGGGTGTCAGTCTTTCAGGTGTGTTTACCAAGTATGAAGCAGCAGCAGTTAAGAACAGTGCAGTTTCTCCAAATGCAGACAAATGGAAAGCAGGGTGTTTTTTTACAATTACACATTTCTGTTATCTGAAGAACAAACAAAAGGTATTTCTCAGTTCCCTCAACACAAAGGAGTGGACATTGGCCTGTAATTGCAACTGGTTCCCATTCTCCATCTGGACAGGTACTGACCATCCTGGGGCCGCTCAAAGGCAGCTGGTGCAGAGAAGAGTCACACCGGGGAAGTTTCACTTCGCTGTCCAAGTACTGTTGAGGTTGGGAACTTGCCTTGTGCATCCATCTGGTGTTGTCAGCTCACCTTCTATCACCTTTTAAGTACCTGTAAAATATTTTTAATTACTGATCAGGGGTTGTTTGGGAATCATGAGCTTGTTGTTGATCAGACTGAAAGTCTTTCTAATCTTCAGTGTCCTGTTTCTGACGGGAAATGTGCTAAGTGTTTAAAAAAGGAAAAAAAGGCTTAGAGAACTACTTTGTAGTAATGTTTACAGGTATCACACATGGTAATTGGAGAAGGACCTTAAATTTGCAGCTCAGTTCTGTTAGAGGATGCCTGCATTCTTTTATAACACTTCACTGACATGTGCAGCCCTTTATCTTCAGTAGTGAGATAAAGAATGGAAGTTTATTCCTCTTCTGTGCCACTAAAAATGTTTATATATGATGCTCTCTTGAGACTAATAGAGGGACTGTGTTTTTCTAGGAGTGTTCCTGTGGCTTTGGTTACTGTGGTAATTTCTCCTGTTTTAAGTGTTTCTATTGGCAAAGGAATGTTTCTGCAGGGTCAGTAATGTTCCAAATAAAACAATATAAACAGCAGTATGTTCTATGTATTCTATAGTTCAGTGTATCCCTACAACATCTAGTCTGCTTTGATTTATCTGCAGACCAAACTCCCACTGCTAGGGTTGCTAGTTATAGTATAAAATGTGTTGTATATAATTATAGTACTTTCTTGTATTCCTTGAGTTTATTTTTGTATGCTGCTAGAAGTAATAGCTTTAATTAAACTTTTCCATGCATGAATTAGAAGTTTTCTTCCGTGTGCCACCCACTTATTTCCAATATCATGTGTTAGGATAGAACACTGTTAGCTGGGAAAGTGGCATCTCTAATTAGTGTTAATTATTGTCATCAAGGTTTCAGTAAAATCAGTGAAAACTATAAAGAATTTGTCAAATAATAGAAATGCAGTGAAAATTAGTGCAGAATAGTATTTCATGCTTTGAATTAGGATGGTAATTAAACCATTTCAAAATAAAGTAAATATTTTAAATGGAGTTTTGTCAAATGTTGGACCAGCTTTTCTAGTTTTTCTGATTTTTCTCATTTTTAAGGACTTGAGCACTAATTCTGGAAAAATGCTAATTCTGGTAAATCCATGTTTTGACAGATTAAGTTGTGTTTTTTCTGTACTTTGTAGTTCCTCTGCCATTATGTCTGGCAATCTCTGTTTCTCTTACTCAAAGTACTGAACTCTCTATCCTTTGAAAAAGTGCTGCCATGGTGCTGTCAACTGAAATGTCTTAAGAGAACATTGCGAGGTATTGGATTCCCCTTGTTGAAGTACAACTATATATAATGCATATTACAAAGCTTCACTAAAGCTTTAATGATGCTTTTTTGCCCGTGAAGAGCAGAAGAGACCTGTAACCGATATATTTAGTGATGCAATCTGGGTTATCACACAGTAATGGACAGGTAAAAGTTATTTTTCTGTATCATTAAAAATTGTAGTCCTTCATTAATGTTTGCAGACATATTTCATAAGATGTGTTGTCTACTATAAGCACAAGTCATCTTACCTGCTTGAACTTTGGCTCTACATGGATGTCTTAAGGAAACAGTTAATTTTAGCTTGTGATTTTTAGTTAGTTTCATTTTCTATGACCTTGTTTTTGCATGTGCTCCTTCTCCTTGTTGTGGCTGTTTCTGTATTCTTTGACGTAAACTTCTGTGTGTGTTTCTGTATAAATAAAAAAACCCTGACTGCCCATTCAGAATGAGAGGAGCATTATTTACTGTGTGTGCGTAGTCTGGTTGGTAGCTGTGGGTATCTGATAGTTTTAAAGAAGAAAGAGCTCATTTTCTTTCAAGGAAATGGGGACCTGTCAGCCAAGCAAAACTGGTGCCTCTGCCAAGCCTTTATGTATGAGCAAAAAAGTGTTCACACAGCTGAGATGAATTTTTGTCTTCTATATGTATTTTCTGCAAATTATCAACCATGTCTGTTGTTTTCTGCTTTCAAAATGGTGTAACATAGTGAGTTTTACTGACCACAAATCGTGTTTTGTGGTAGAAATTATATCAGTTGTTCTTTGTGTTAGGACATGACTAAAACTTGAAATTTTTAGCTTTATTTCAGTTCCAGTGTGTACTAGAAAACCGCTGTTTTGTGTGACATCTCTGGTTCACCTACTTATCCTGCCTTGCCTTTTAACCTCCATTCAGGAACTGTTAAGTTACACTGTTGTCATGGAAAAACGGCCTTAATGGAAGAGGTGGATGATCAATCACCAGTGCCCAGGGATGTCACAGTTCCAACATAACACTAAAAATTAATATTTAGATTTGAAGGAACTTTAAAAATGTTATCCAGAGAACAGTAAGTTCTCTACAGTCCTACAATGCAGAAATATTCATATGTCATAGAATACTGATCATATGTTCAGGCTCTTAAAGCCTGAACTTCAGTCTTTTCTGCTTTATTTTTACTTTTTCTAATTTTCTTAAACTGGGCATAATTTGTTTTACTATGAAGACAGGAAGCATCTTCGTTTGTTAGACTACTAGGAATGTTTCAGTCCTTTAGCTAAGCTGTACCTTACAGAAAAATGGTGACTTCTCAGCTGTGATTTCTGTGGTTTGCCGGTGCCAAACGATGCCCCTTCCTGGCTGAGCACCCGGTGAGGATGAGCAGTTACCTGGGTGAAGTCTGTTTGCAGTGACCTCATTTACCTTTAACTCATAGTAAGAATGGCTGAAGACATGTCTGAAGTTTCCAAGGAATCTCTTTCCATACAAAGTTAAGTGTTTAAGCTTTTTCCAGCCAATCATTTGTGTTGTGTTAAGGCAGTCAGTACATGAGTACCTGATCCTTCCATGGCTGTTTCAAACAGAGACATGGACTGAAATTGCTGCCTTTCAGACTGAGACACTGGTCTAGTCAGTCTGACAGTAAAAGCACAGCCTTTATCAATGGTATAATGGAAAATATTTTATACTCATCAGTATATAGACAAGTTCATAGCAAGGCCACACTCTAAGATGATGATGAAAATTTTAAACTGAATAGCTATTTCTGTATCAATACTGTTAAAGCAGAAGGGGTAGAGCTTGTGTCTCTGTAGGCTGTGCAACTTGATCTAACAATTATCCTGGGATTACAAATTAAAAAATCCCTGAAAAACCCAAACAAGACAAAAAGCTGATCCCTGTCCAGAAACTTGCCTTGCTGTTGTAGCACCTACCTTCTTTTAGTACTTTTTCCACTGCATATTTCTATCTTACAAAAAGGATAGTAGGATAAATGATGCAAGTTTAGGAATAAAATATGCCATACTAACATTTGTGTAGATCTGTGTCAGGAATTGCTGGACATCCAAATGTAGAATTGACCTCTTTTGTGATTCTGAAAAACTGTGCTCCTGTTCCAGTAGAAGACCAGAAATAGCCCTCATTTGAAGTATGAGTACTGATAGGGAGAAGTTTTTGGAGTGAATAAAAAAAAAATCTTAAGATTATTCTCGTGCTACTGTTTCGAAACAAGTGCTGTGAACATTACGGAAACAGTGGTGGAATGTTACAGTGTTTTGGTTGTATTTGGTTGGAGGGGTGCTGTTTGATTTGGTTGGGTTTGTGATTAATTGGGTTTTTTTAAAACATTGCTCAGTGAACAGCTCCAAATGGCATTTCTGGTGTAATTTTAAGGAGTAGCTTCTGCATATCTATGGCCTTCCCATAGTCATTGGGGAATGGAACACTGGAGTTGCACAAGTATGACATTTCTTTTACCTGATGGCATTTTCTTCAAATATGTCAGTTAAGCAGTTGGAAGTGAGGGGTTGTCGCCTAATTGAAGTGGAAGGTGGTTTAGAAATCATCATGCAATTAACTGAAAGAACATAACCAGGGGAGCCCCTGGCACATGGCTGGAGATAATGACTTGTCGGGGTGTCCCAGAGTTGCTCTGCAGTGAGCACACATGCTCTGCACTAAAATCATGGCCTGCCCAACTCTGCTTAACCACCTCCTGGTTTTGTCATGCTGAAATCATCCTTTCAAACCTTAAAAGTGGGGAGGATGATCCTGTTGCATGGCAAGTACCCCAGACAAGTAGCAGAAGAGGTTTGAGATCTGGACACTTGAAAGCTGCGTATGAACACCCGTACAGGAGGGGGATGTATCTCACCCAAATGAACAGAGCATAGTTCTTTAGAAATATGTGAGGTTCTCATTCTGTATAAAGATCTCTGAAACAGAATAATGAGGATGACAAAGGTGTAATGAATTCAGAATAAATGGCAAGAGTGATGTCTTGCCACATTGAAGGTGTTTCTTGACCCTCTTAGTTGTCAGTCTTTAACTTTCACGATTAGTAGTAATTACATCTTTATTGCTTCCTCTTCTTTAAAGTTAGTGTACTGTAAATCACTGTAATTGTGTGTCCATTACTTATGTAATTATAGTCTGTACTGAGGCTTTGGATTTTGTGGATTGTACATTCATAGCACAAGTATCCCTCCATGTAACTGTTGTTATGCCTCAGATTGAACCACTTTCCATTTTACAGTCAATTGGGAAAAGGTAACCAGTCAACCACTTGGTATGTCTGACACTTACTACATTCAGGTCATAAATTTCGCTGGCTTTCTGTCTGCAAACTGCTTGATTAAATACTTTTTTAGATTTTTCTCAAGGGAAATTATTCATTACTATAGTTTTTAATCCAAATAAGCAAAAGCGTGTGTATTCAGGTACAAAACTTTTGTGGCTTTGTTCACAACACTAGACAGGAATTTTGGTTTATTTGTCAGAAAGTTGTTCCTCTGTTTAGGGACATCTGTTATCTGGCACCTGCCTTCTACTTCTTGAAGTCTTCACTGTCCAGGTGTCTTGTGTCTGACACTGAAGTCTGTAGCTGGTTGTGGTTTCTTTCATGTGTGTGCTACATTTTTGTTCTCTGTGTTCTCCAGGGCTATGACTATACAGGGTTTTTTTACTGGAATTAATCATCAGAGCAATTCAGCGTATGTAATTTAAAAAATTTGCCAGCTGTTTTAAACCAAATACATCCTCCAGGTTTATTATAACAAAACTGCTTTGGAAAGCTACTTCTCTTTGGGAGAAAGGAGCTATTCCAGATTTTGTTATCATAAGGAAAAGTTTGCCAGGCACTTAAAAGGAGAGCAACTCATATTTAACTAAACAGTTGGACTGTAGATACATTGCTCATTCAGTTTATTAGATTGTGCATACATGTGTTAGGTTGTGTGTGCTTGTATTCAGGAATACCACTTGAAGTACTTGATGGTAGCTCTTGTTGATTGTGCAAGAAAATTTTAGCATTTTATGATACTCTAAGGAAGAAAGAAAAGCCATCAACTGGAAGAAGTGGGAGTAAACTGCAGAACTCTTTACAAAGTCAAGCTAGTCCTACTCTTTTTTACATGCTATTACTGTCTTGGCAGTTCCTATCCAACAATAAAAAGTCATTATGCAGAAACATAAAATGTTACAGTGTGAAGTTACACAGACTTTCTGTGGTGCGTTCACAGTTCATGTCTTGAGGTTAGTGCTGTAGTCAAGTGGCCATTGTAACTGGACATAAATTTTTGCGGCTGTCAAATATGGTCCTGCTTTCTTTAGCACTGGCCACTTATTACAGGATTTCCTAAATATTCAGAATTTAGGTCCTGATCCTGAAAGCTTTTGCTGTGTATAATCTGTAGTTTCACATGCATCAACCATCTTAACAGCTCATGGGATTACTTGAGCAAAACACAGAGCAATGCAGGCATTTTTACAAGTGTGTATTTTAAGCCTGCAGTGTCTGTTTCTGACAAGGACAAGTATGCATCACTGTTGCAATTTTTTAAATCATCCTGTCATGAACAGCGTATTGCACCAACATTCAAACTCTGGACCATTATATTCCTCAAAGTCATGTGAAGAAATAGAAAATTTGCTTGTCGTCTTAACCACTGCTATACTTGTGTTTCAGGAAGCAAAAATGGGGAGTAGAGTGAAATCCAATCCAATATAATTTATAACCAATTATTTTTACTTTTCAGATGTTCCTCCTGCGGATCAAGAAAAGCTTTTTATCCAGAAGTTACGACAATGTTGTGTACTTTTTGACTTTGTTTCTGATCCACTAAGTGACCTAAAGTGGAAGGAAGTAAAACGAGCAGCTTTAAGTGAAATGGTAGAATATATCACACACAATCGCAATGTGATTACAGAGCCCATTTACCCTGAAGTAGTACATATGGTAAGTGATTTAACAGTGAGAACTTTCTATGTTGCAATGCAATGCTATTTCTTCAGCTGTATCAATTTATCTCAAGAAATTTTACTGAAATCTTCAAAAAAGATCAACTGTGTGTGCACATCTGCAAAATAAAAACAGGGCTTTAAAATCCCATTGCCAGTACTGATTCCTCTTCTTTGTAAGACAGAAACTAGACATGTATATGAAGCAGAATTAGAATATGGTTTAAGTTGGGAAAAATGAAACCTTGTATTTAAAAAAGTGTTGCTTTTCTTTCCCACAGATCTTTTTTGGAATAGATGTCTATAAAAATAGGGAGGAAAGTTAAATATATCTAGCTGTTAAAAAAAAATGTAGAGTGTAAAACTGCAGATCACCTGTGGAAGCTTGACATTTAGTCTTATGTAATCCTCTTCAGTACCAGAGATTGATTTCATTCTGTGTTGAGAAGTGAAAATGAGCCAGACTTTATTAAGTACATCGTTTCACAGGTGAGGGTTCTACTGGAACAAGCTTTGTGAACCATTCAGACCTGCCTTGTTTCTCCCTTCTCACTGTCCAAATCCCAGCCAGCTTGACCCAGTTTATTTTTCTACAGTGTACAAGTCCAGCCCGGAGGAGGCCACGAAACCATAGCAGAGTCTTTGAGCCCTCATCGTGGTGACTGCAGTCCAGCTGCCTGGAGCAGCAGTTGGGTTGAGGGCTGTAGCTGTTGTCTGCAGTACCTTGAGAATAGAAAGCATCTTTTGAAGTTTCTGACTAATAAGCCTACAAGAAACTCCTGGCCATGTGTAACGTGATGATTTTTCCTGAGACTTTATAGCTTAGGGCAAATTTTTCAGGGGTTGAGAGCACAGCACGTCATTGACATAAATATGGACTTAAATTTAGAGGCCCTCCTGAAAACCAGAGTCTTTGAAACGTCTTCAAAAACTAAGGATTTATAGTATTAAAGATGTTGCTTATTCTGAAGGTTGTTATCTAAATCAGCCCTAAGTGTTTGCTGATAGAGAAATCATTTTCATGAGAACTTCTGAGTATATGAGGCTTATGCATAACTCAGGATGTCAAACACACTCCCAAAGCATTGAGGATGGTTAATAAGGACATGTGGGATCATGGCTTTTCTCATGTTTTGATAGCTTATTTATATCTCTTTTTTTCCTAATTGATTGCTTGTTTTGGAATACTTGATACTGGTGAAAGGAGAGATATGAAGGAGAAGCTTACTGAGCCTTTATTGGGGTAGAACAGAGTTCACAATGAGTTCTTGAATACCAATGTCAAACATTTGTGTTTGCTCTGTGCAGGAAGTCTTAACTGCCTCTATTTCATCACTAATGCCTTCATTATCTTCCATCAAACACCTACAGCCAGAGGCACTTTGCTGAGGACATTATATGCTTTCTTTGCTTTCAGATGCAACTAATAGTAATAAGTCTGCACTTTGGTCAGTTTAATAAATCTTGCAGCAGAATTTGGCTACTGTCTTAATTGCCAGGGTTTGGCTGGTCACACACAGCATCTGTTCTTTCAGTGAATTTCAAATGCTTTTTATGTGCAAGGTTCTAAGGGGTGTGGGGTTTGCTTGCATGGGGCTTATACAGTAAGAGACACTGCCAGTGACTGGTATTTTGAGGTTAAATTCAGACATGGGTTTTTTTGTTTGATCATCTGTTGAAGCAACTGTATTTTTCCTGCAGTAATATTATCATCAGCTTGCTTTCAGGCATGTCTGTGTAGATTGAGGTGTACATTTGCTAAGTTCTAGCCATACATTTGAATTGATTGTGTGGATTTTAAGGAAAAGTAAATCTAATTTCTTGGTGTGCTTGAAGACTTTTCCAAAAGTTACGTACTGCTACTACCACTGAGTTATGTTAAGAAGGAATAGCATTTTCAGTAAAATCATGAGTGATGAAGAAATACTCAGATTTGAGAACGATTCTTGGTTTGGAAAGCTTGTGGAGTTGGTAGTTGGCATAGAAATTGTGTCTTTGACAAAATGGCCCAGTGATTTCACAATTTGGAGGTTACTTGTTTGTGGTACGTGGTATATATTTGTGTGTGTGTGTGTTGTGTGTATGACTGTTTGGTTTTGTTAACATATTATGTAGGCCAGGTACATAGGGCAACAAATTTCAAAAGATATCTGTTTAATAATAATAAAATAATACATTTTCTTTCCCATAGCTTCAAATGTTCTTTCTCTCTGACAAGAGAAGCACCTACTTTATAATGTGATTCTTTTTTATTGTTTATAATTCCTAGTGCTCATGTCATGTCCTTCCACCCCACCAGTAAAGTCTTGTCTTTAAGTTACATATTCATCTAGTGGCTTAATAATTTAATGTTAATTCCTCAGTCTCCTTTTCAAAAGTTATGATAAATTAATTTCTAAAATGGAGATAATGTTAGTCTCCAGTGTGGATTCAAGACTGTTTTTCCTTTTTTCCTCAAAGAGCCAGCTGACATGTCCTTTGAGTTCTTTTTATATTTCTAAGCAAAGATGTGATGAGAAGGGTAATGTTTTTATTAACTGCTTATATAACAAGTTCCATTTCTCAGGTATAATATAAGTACCTCTTACCAAAACTATGAGACATGTAGGCAAATGTCTGGGATTTTTGATGAAAAGCATCCATTACAAATTCTTATTTGGAAAAGAATATATGTTTTGGGGTATTCTTTTAAGTTGGCTTTTGCGGAAAACAGGGCTTTATGAGAAAATCCTGTTGTGCACTGGTTTGTCAGAAGCGCAGGATATTAGGATATTAGTTCCGTAGAACTTTGTGACAGTTGCTAACTCTGGAGACTACAGAGTGAGATTAGTGTCAGTTTCCACCTCAGGGCAAGATGGGGCAGTGTCTGGATTGCTTTAAGAGGGACTGTGAACATCAGTACGAATTCTCGCTTCCCCAGCCAGCCAAGCAGAGGGTTTTGAGGAGAGCTGAAAGGAGGCTGGGGCAGCACTGCATGTGGAGGTCCAGGGGTTTATATGTTCTGAGAAAGCAGCAGATCAATAGTGACAAATATGACTTAGTGCTAAGCCCTCAGAATAATTTCCTTAGGAATCACGATGATGACATAGTTCTCAGTGTGAACATTTTTGTGAAGCACACAGACTAGTACTACTCTTTTCAGTTAGTACTATGCATAGGAACAGATCTAATTTTATTCAGCAATTGAAGTGGCTTTCGTTGCAACTTTTCATACATTATTAAAACTACCTGCTCAGTTATACCCATGGGAGCTTGATTTTTATTCTTTTAAGAGAAGGGTTGCAAGTGTGGTGTTTTGTGTCTTTACTGTTGCCATTGGTCTAGAATAAGAGATGTGTTCTGTGAATAGCAGTGTCCTACTTGTTACTCTCTTTTGCTGTGAGGTTGTCTTGAGTCACTTGAGTGCAGAAGGTACAGACTTTCAGTTTATGCAGCTCTTCATTCAGAGCTGTTCACACCAGGCTGCTCAGTAAAGGGTGGAGAAAATGCCTAATGATGTGTCCGATGCTTCCTTGCTTGAAAACACTGCACTGTTAGGTGGAATAGCCCACTGGAAGACCAGGGTGACTGCCATTACAGCAAATATCTCTGAAGCTGTAAAGATGCGGTTCTTTGCTTTTCCTTTTTTGTTCTCCCATCCTCCTGAGTTATGTCCTCTGAAGTCAAGTGTTGTCAGTGCTAACAGCACCAAGAGAATTTTGGCTCACCGGCCCAGTTTTCATAAAGACTCGAATGTCATAAATTTTGAGTTTTGTGGAGTTTTGTGGGGGGTGGGGGAAACTGGGAAGGGGAATGTTTTTAAGTTATGTTTACTTATACTTCTGTGGGAAATGTGCCTTTGAGCAAGTTAGGGTTTGCAGCTTGTGTCTTGTCTGTTTAGTCAAAAGACTGAGAAGTTAGAATAAAGATGAGCCATTTGACAGAAAGGTAATGGACTCGTATTAATTCGTTGTAAATTTTCCTAAGTTTCAATGGCTTAAGATACGGAGTGTTTCATATTTGTGCCTTTACTGAGAGATGCTGCAGCTTTTTTTGAGCAATTCTGTATTCTGTTAAAACAGATCAAATCAGGCTTCACAGGTTCCACTGCTCATGGGGAAAAATACTCTGTGGGTTTTAAATTTTTCCATTTCCTGTTCTCAAAACTAAAATGTACAAAACTTTGTTGTGAACACCTTACATGTCCCAGATTTTCTTCTTTGTAGTGAGAGCCTGAGACTTTCTTACCTAAAAAAATTCTGGTTATTCTACCATTTGCTTAACAACCTTTGCAGGTTTTATATTTCAAGTCTAGACTTCCTGGGTTTGTTTTCTAGGGAGACCACTGATGATGATTGTAAATTTCCACAGTACTTGTTTGTTGCTTGTGTCCATGCTTTTAAAAAGGGGAACATAAAGATATTATCAGCTTTACTTTTAATCCTCTGAAATAGTAATTACTCTGATATGTCAGTCTTGGTGTGTAACAACCCTTCATCTCAGTTGCTGGAATGAAGGAATATTGCGAAGAAAAATAGAGCATGAGGATGACTTTTCCTTCATGGGAATATAATGTAAGCCTTGCAGATTTAGCTGATGCAGTTTGATACTGCCTCCCACTGTCTGCTCTGCCATCTGTCAGAGGTGAGATGACGACAACACACACTTGTGCTCCTTGGCCCTGCCAGTTAATAGGTAATTCACAGCATTATTTTAAGCTGGGATTCGAGGCGTTAATGAACAGTCAGAATGTGAAGAGGGAAACGAGGTGTTCTGTTGTTTTTCCCAGAATGCCACCTAGGATGGGTGGAATGCATTCTTCTGCAAAGAAGTATCTTCAAACTGAGACAGCGAAATGATCAGCATGGAAGCTTTGGTGCTATTTAAAAAAAACCAAAACAAACAAACCCGCACACTAGAAAAACCACCACCAAAACCTCAGTAAAACCTAAGAAAATAATAAAAAATGTAGTTATTATTTGTGCTGAAATTTGAGCATTCATAAAGACTGAAATTGTAGCATAAAGAATAGATTTTAAATGTGATCTTAGAGTAGACCTTGCATTCTAAATAGCTTCATTGTAAGTAAACTCAAACTTATGGGGTTGAGGGTTTCTTTCCTTAAATAGAGCTGTGCTTGTTGAAAGCATAGGAACCTTTCAGCTGATGCACAATAATGTTTTATTTCTTTCATTCAGTTCAGTGTAAGTGCCAGTGGAGGCATCTTTTATTTTCTTTCTAGCTGGTCCTGGAGATGCCCTGTCCTGGCATGTTTGCTGAGCCAAATACTGGTTTTCTTGCAAAGAAATGTAAATGTTTCTGTAAATGTTTCTGCTGCTCCTGGTGATGTCCCCTTCTGCAAGGAATTTTCTTCTTCCTGACAGATCAGCTTCTCTGCCCTGTTGTCTCTTACTTTGCCAGACTTGAAAATCTTTGAGTACATTTCCTCTTTAAATGCTTGCAAAAAGACACCTCCAATCTGTTACAGCAATAGAATGTCAATAACAATGTGTAGGTTAACTCTTACCAGTACATGTGGTGTATGTTCAGCATGGAGCCTGTGCTGAAGCTCCATTCAGGCAGCTGCAGCTGATTTGGTCAGTCAGGTTTGCACAGGATACAGCTCTCCATGTGGTCTAATCACCATTTTCACTGTGAGCAAGTGTTTAACAAAATGTATTTTTAAATAGCTTAGTATTTTTATAAGCACGAAATAATCTGTGTATTTGAAAACAGAACTTACTTTAGTGTTGTAAGAAGAAATAGGCTCAGAGAATTTCTTTATGGAGCCCGATATGCTCAGTTGTTGTGGAGGGTCAGGAGAGCCCACCACTGTGGGTTTATTTTGGCAGGCTGCTCCATCTTGTGCAGTGTGTTCAAGCTGCTGAGAGGCTGAGGCATCACTCTTAAAATATAATTTTAAAGTAGCAGGGGCTGTTTGGGACCATATACTAATTTGAATTGATTTTTTTTTTTTTCAATTCAAAAATAAGCTTTGACTACTTGGTACTGGGTTGGTGACAAGTAAGCAACAAAACAGCACAAGAAAGTCTCTACTGAGCACACTTGGGCTGTTAAATGGCTGACATTTTTCTGCTTGCTCAGCAATTTGGTTGTGTCATACCAATGACTGTGTCCTCCTGAACACTCTGGATTGCAAGTGGAATTGAGGAGTTCATTTCCTTTCAGTACTGACAGCTATAGCTGGTTTTGCTATACAGAAAAAGGCCTTCTCAGGTTTTCTTATTGGAATGTGCAGAAACCTCTTGCATAGTAACCCCCAACTGAACACACAGGAAAGCTTTGACTCCTCAGGGTGTGAGAACAGCCCTTTGCAACACTAGCTAGTTGTGCCATCCCTATCCACAATGAACACAGCTGGTTTTGCTAGCTGTCCTTACAGATGAGAATTTAGGATGCTGCAGACCTTTTTAAACCTTTAAACCTTTTAAATTCTAGGTAAGGTAACTCTTTAGAATGTGTATTAAAGCTATTCCCAAAAAATGATGCAAGATTTTTTTTGTTCAGCCAACAAATGCTTTTTACTTCACATTTGTGTTTACCTGCATATCAAGCTACATGCATTTAGTGATGGGGTGGTTTTATCAAGAACAGGACCTCTTAGAGAAGTTTTCATTCCATGTGACGGGGAATAGTGTTTTTTCTTTATTATGGATCTGGAAACTCTCCTCATGTTTAAGGGGTTTTTGAAGGGTACTGCTTTGATTCATCCATGGTATGGATGTGCCTCTAGACAAGCACTTGGAAACACAAATATATATGTGTGTATCAACAGCCTGAAAAGGAATTCATCTTTGTAGTCTGCTCCACTTCCATAAGGATGCTTTTTCAGGGGGTTGAGAATTCAGAAAAAAGTGAAAGATCAAAGGATTAGGATGTGTATTTCTCCCCTTCGGTGTTGCTATGAAGTCAGAGATATGGACATGGTTTAAGAGAAGTACCACGGGGTAGGGGGGGGGTGTTGTGGAACTTGCTTTTGAAGTGTTTCCATGTATGTACAACCACTGTGTAAAATTAAACTAATAATATTTTAGAGAGAAGAATAATTGTGAGTAATCTTTGGTTTGCATCTCTGCTTCTGACTTCTACTTCTGCAGGTTGCTGCAAGGCCATATAAAGTGTGTATATGTAAAAATGTTCATGTAAGCATTTTATACACATTTACTTGGGTTTTTAAAACATGTCTCTGTATAGGGAAATCAGAGCAAATCCTCATGGAACACATTCTGACAGTAGATTTGTGCTTTAAAGAGCACTGCATGGAAAAATGTTCTTTAAGGTAGAAGTCTTCAAAGAAGAATGAATGTTCCTCACTGTTTAAAATACTACCTTATATGGCTTGTGTTTTGCAAATATTAATTTAAATAGTTCATGTAAAGAATTCTTAGTCAAAACCATCTTTGAAGACCTTCTTTTTTTAATCATTCACTTGTTTCAAAGTTCTTAAAGGCACATGTAATTTCAGTTTGCAGTTAATATGTTTCGAACATTACCACCATCTTCCAATCCAACGGGAGCAGAATTTGATCCAGAGGAAGATGAACCAACCTTAGAAGCAGCATGGCCTCATCTACAGGTATTTTTCATGGAGACTAAGACATCAGAGTCTAACAGAATTCTAATGTTAAAGTCATTGTTTGTTTATTCAAAATTGTTTAGGTTGGGTTTGTCTCAAATATTTTACTATACCATTTTTAAAATATGTTTCTTGAATTTAAAGTGATAATCTTTTTTTAAAAATTCCATTTTTATATTATAGGTTAAAGGCTCATTGTTTCTTGTGGTAGAGATGTAACTGCTGAGACTTTAAATGAGCTTCCATTTGTCACTGAATGCTTTGATCTGGCTTTGTCACAGCTCGAGCTTTCAGAGATACCTGACACACAGAAAAGAACAGAGAATTTTTAAAACATGTACTTCTGGGCATGATAAATATTAGATTACTGTATGTCATCTGAGTAAAATCTAGTGATGGAGCTTAGCACAATTTCAGCAGTTTAAAGAACCTCAAGTGTTTGTAATTCATCAGGAGACCAAGAGCAAAGCTTTTACTGTATGGTGCATAGATAAATAAAAACATTGTGCAGTTCTGAGCAACTGATTAGTAGTTTTAGTAATACGATGCTTATAAAATGGTTTCTTGTTTAAAAGACTAATACTGGTTTTTTGTTGTTTATTTTTTTCCAGCTTGTATATGAATTTTTCTTAAGGTTTTTAGAATCTCCAGATTTTCAACCTAATATAGCTAAGAAATATATTGATCAGAAGTTTGTATTACAGGTGAGGTAAAAAAAAATTACCTTCAAGCTCTAAATTACTTTTACAATGCATAAGATTCAGTTAAAAAGCATCTCTTTTCCCTCTTTGCAGCTTTTAGAGCTCTTCGACAGTGAAGATCCTCGTGAAAGAGATTTTCTTAAAACAACTCTTCACAGAATATATGGGAAATTTTTAGGCCTAAGAGCTTACATCCGGAAACAAATTAATAATATATTTTATAGGTATGTCAGCATCTTTTTGTTACGGTGCATGTGATCAGGTATGCAGTTAATACAGTCAAAGACATTGCAAGCCTGTTTTTAAAGTCTTTTTAAGTTTACACCCAATATTGCTACATCTGACAGTAATCAATACCAGTCTGGGAGATTTAAATTAGAGTAGTCTTGCACATGGTATTAATTTGGCAGCTGAAATTTGAGTTAGTTTATGATGTGGTGGGTGGTTTGTTGTCTTCGTGTGAGGCACTTTTTTCCTTACTGGAGAGTAGTATTTGTATTACTGTAGTGCCTTAATAAGGTGTAGTTCTTCACAAGGCGGAAATTGAGCTGAAATCAAATTACTGAGAGATCTGTAACTTGCTTGAAGGAAAATAATTAATTTACTGCCTTTTCTTTCCTCAGAATTGAGATGTGCTGTTTTGTTCTCATGAAATATTTGTGTAGTTGCCTTAGAATGAACTGTAGAATTATCCCTGATACAAAAAAAGTGAAGATGAAAAATTAATCCACTGTGTTATCAAAGGTCTTTAGAACTGCATTTTTACTGCTGTTATGTCCAGGGTTAATGCAAGATTATGGTGCCTGTTTTAATTTTTTTGTTTTGGTATGCTTCTCTTTTCTGCAAATAACTGTGTTGTAGATCAGTTTTACAATCTTTCCATCATGCTTTTCTTATTCTCTCCAAGTGTCTTTCCAAATTTTATGTGTGCTTCTACCCCTTTAAGAAAATAGCATAAAGCTGCCACATCCCTCATGAATGGCCCCAGCAGTACCAGCTGTAGAGGGAGCTGATATTCCCTGCCTATGGTAACAGCTGAGCCTTTAGAAGAGATACAGAGGAGCTACTTTAAAATAATTAATGAGTCTGCACTGTCTTGCAGACAACTTTTGACAGGTCATGTGAAGAGTCAGTGTGTTCTAAGGAAAAAATACACATGTATCTTGAGGATGTAAATTTTATCCCCCCTGATTTTATTAATTAATTCCAAAATGCATAATTTAGTTAAATATCTGAACCAGATGGTAAAATAACATCACAGTGCACTTCTGAAAAGTGTTTTGTGTGCCACTTAGTGCACTTTTAGAAATAATGGAAGCAAAGTCTTCAAGCACAGACAGTTGTGGTGCAAAGCTTTTGAAAGGCAAAGAAATGACCTGGTCATCACATCAACTCTCTAATACTTTGTATAAAAACGTTTTTGATCTTACAGGTGTATGGGAGATTATGTCATTTGCACAACTACCATGTTGTAGGAGGAAAAGAAAATAACAACAACAAACCAACAGAAAAGCTCACTTAGTTGTATAATGTTTCAGGGCTAGAAGCTTAAAAATTTTGCATCCAAATGTAAATTAGTGTACCTGGATAGGAGCATTAGGGGGGAAGGTTGTTTCAACTTCTGTCTTGAGTCAGTGTATTGTGCATGAAAAGCTCTTTGAAGTATGTGTAGAATTTTTCAAAATATTTCCTTTTCTTATACCTTTACCTGCAAGTTCTCAATTTATTACTCTGCTTACCTAAGAAATGCGTGGTCTTTGTCTTTTAGTCACTGACCAGAATTCCATGAATTCTGTCCCAAAAGTACTTTAGTCTTATTTTTTGTTTTAAAGTAAAATACATTTTTTTGAAATTATCAAACCTTTATGTTCCTATTAATTCAGTCCAAAGTGTTTTGTATCATTGTCTTTAGTTTTGCTTGGAATTGTTGTGCTGAATTTCCTGAATTATACGGGAAGGATCTTTAAGGACTTTTAACAGTCACTTGAAATATTCTGGATTAAAAGTAGCTGTTAATATGCCAGCCTATGACAAGTTTCCAAATGAAAAAAATCCTTTCAAATTAGTGGAATTATTTTCTCCCAAGGGTAAATGTTTATAACTCTTTCCAAGTTACCTGAAGCTACACATAGAACTTTCTCAACACTCAACACTCAGGTGGTTGGGAGTGAGGATGGAAAGGTGATTGCCTTGTAAATTACAGTGCTCTATCAGGAGAAAATTCAGGAAAATTGTACTTCTTCTGTTTGTTACAGAGCCTTTTTTATGCTCAGAGATCTGTAATGCCAAAGAGCTTTTTAGATCCACAAGTAGTAACAGTTTGAACACCTCACCCTGTGCTTGTATTTGCTATAGAAGGTTGAGTCTTGGTGTTTAATTATGCCAGATGCTCTTGTGGTGTTTTAATATTTAAAACGTTGCTTGCTGTGTTCACTTTTGCATTATCGAAATGGCATAAAATACAAGTTTTGGGGAAAGCTCAAATACATGCTGCTTGGTTAAATGTGGGGGAACAGAGCAAGCCAAGTGTGAGGGTTGAAAGCAGCTTGGTGTGCTGGTGATTTCTGTTTCCACAAAGTTTCTTTTTCCACTGTGTGTGTCTGTTTTATTTTTATTGAGTCACTAAAACATGGGAGGTCAAGGCTACCTGTAATATTAGATGGAGATCGTGGTGTTACTGTATCTTTCTTCAGCAGTAACCCAGTAAAACTTTTTGTTTATTTAGGTTTATTTATGAAACAGAACATCACAATGGCATAGCAGAATTACTGGAAATACTGGGAAGGTAAGTGGTGCGTTTTGTTTAATTAAACTCACTTGGTTTTAAGGGTAGACTTCACAAATCAAGTTGAGGGATTGCAGATTGATTTGAGACAAGATTTAAAAGAGCTTCATTTCATGTGTAAAAGCTTTAACAAAGAGAGTAAGTTTTGAATCAGACTGTAGAAACACGGAAAAAAAACTTGAACCTTGTGGCAATGTTTTGGGATATTACAAGGTTTTAAATCATATTTTTAGGTCTTGTTTTCTGCTTAGGTTCTTAGTTGTAAATCAGCTACAAATAACATGTAGTGAGTTGAAATTTATTAAAAATTCTTCAACATCACTGAATATATAGTGGGTAAACAAAGGAAGCACAAGTTATGAAACTTCAGAAACCTTTTTGCTAACCCCAGTATTTTTCAACTTAAAGCTGGGTAGCCTCATTGAAACTAGTGGGTTTTCTATTAACTTGTTTCTGTAATCCGTGTCCAAGGCTGTGGCATTGTTTTATATGTTAACACACTTTAAAAGTTTAGTGAGGTTTCCTTCATGGTATTTCCATATCTTTGCACATAAAGGTAACAGATATCAAGAGCAGGTTGCTTGGGTTCTGTCTGGTCAAGTTTTGTTTGTCTCCAAGGATGGAGACTCTGCAGCCTTTCTAGGCAACAGTTTCCCATGTTTCACCACATTCACAATATAAAGGGTTTTTTTCCTTATGTTTGAGTGAAATATCCTCTGTTTCAGTTTGTACCCATTGCCTCTTTCACTGGGCACCAATGAGAAGAGTCTGACTCTTCACACCATCCCGTCATGTATTTATACACATGGATGAGACCCTCTGAGCCTTCTCTTCAGGCCAAACAGCTTTTTCAGCCCTTCTGTGTATCTCAGATGCTCCAGTCCCTTCATTGCACTTTACTGAACTCCCTCCAGTATGTCCAATTCCTCCTGTCCTGGGCATCCCAGAAATGGAACCAGCACTGCAGATGTCTCATCTGGGCTGAGCAGAGGGAAAGGATCACCTCCCTCAATTTATTGGCAGTGCTGTTCCTAGTGCAGCCCAGAATGCTGTTGAAATTGGAAAGCTGTTTTAAAATTTTCCAGGTCTATGTGTCTCCCCAGAATAGCTCTTTGATTTTCAATGAAATGTTCAACGATTAAAGGACTTAAATAGTCATCATTACTCTAAATCAAGTCATCCTGAAGACTCTGTAAGGCTTAAATACTGGAATATGGAGCTAAATCTTCAAAACTGTTACTTAAGTCACCAGTTTTGTTGGTGTCATTCTTGGTTTTGTTAGGTTAATTTTGTGTTAACAATTTTGAAAATTATTGATTTGGGTTTTTTCCCCTCATTCTTCCAAAACAAGTTTCTAGTAACTAAATAAGGCTTCTGATCTGTAACTCTTTGTTGGTTATTCTTCCAATCCATGAAGGAGTTTCACACAGCATGGTGTTGAATTGACCCTGAGATTAACTCAGTTGGTTAAAACTTGGTTGTAATAATGCCAAGGTCATGGATTCAATCCCCTGTGTGGGGCATTGACTTAAGAGTTGGACTCGATGATCCTTGTGAGTCCCTTGCAACTCAGAATAGTCTGTGATTCTGACATAGAGCTTCTTAGGAGCAACAGTTTTTGGTTGAGTTTCTGGGTTTTGACTTGGCAGAAGCAGAGAGGAGTTGAATTTTGTACTGAAATACATTATTTTCCTTTGCTGAGTGCTATATAACACTGAACAAATAAACACTTCCAGTAGGAACTACTAATGTGGTTATGTTTTTTGTGACAGTCATCTCCTAACAGGAATGCAGAACTCTTTCACACTCAGTCGAGGCCAAATTTGCCCTACAATTCTGCTCCTCTCTGTACTTAACAACCCTTAAAATATCTTGGGGAAACTTTTTTTTAATGAAGTTAATTTATATGTGTGTAGTATGTGGAAGCTGTGGTAAGAATACCATAGAAATGTTAATGTAGAAGTGGGGTTTTAATATTACGCACTGAGAGGCTTCAAAAGGGTAACCTTATATACTCTAAGTAGCTGTGCAGTTATTACTAGTGAAAACTAGCATGCACAGCAAGGGTGAGCAAGTGTTGTTTAGTAAGCTTTAATTCTGGGATAAAATCTGATTTCTGAGATTGAAATATGTATGACTTCGAATTTTTTGTTGTGTTGTTTTTTAAGAAAAGTTTGGCTTGTTCCTTCAGCCTCTGCACCATCTCTCCTTGTTAGTGAGGAGAAAAGCCTCAGAATGAGTAAAATAGGATTTAAAATAGTAAATGAGCAGTAGGATTCTAGATGGTTAACTGATGTTAATGTTAGCAAAGTGAATGGACACAAAACACTGTTCTAGTACTTTGGGTTTAGGTAAAGGTGCCATTGACCCAGTACTGAGCTACATCTGCACTCATCTGTAACTGGGATGTCCTGTGTTCAGATGTTGTTTTATTGTATGCCAGGGCCTTGCAGAAATAGTAACAGTTAAGTAGAAGTCATGCTTTGACTTGCCTGCTGTCCTGGATCACCTCTTCCACATCCAGTCTCTGTTTCACTCTTTAGTATTGGGAAGATGATGGGAGAGACTTGTATTCAAAGCTGTGAGAATAGTGAGTAGTTCATAGTGAAGGGTGGATTCTGAAGTGTAGGTATAGTTACATGCTGCTTGGAAGAAGAATTTGAAACCTGTGAAAGACTTGGTTGAGGGATGGACAGAGATTGATTTGACTCTTCTATTCATTTGTAAACTTTAGAAAGCAAGTGCTAAAACCAAGCGTTTTGATATATCCTGTACAGTAGTGCAGACTTTATATAAGTACTGATCTTTATTTTTAAACTTCTTTCCCTGTCAGCATAATTAATGGATTTGCCTTACCATTAAAAGAAGAGCACAAAATATTCCTATTGAAGGTTTTGTTACCATTGCACAAAGTGAAATCACTCAGTGTCTACCATCCACAGGTAGGTTTGGTTTGATGCTTTTCATACTAATGTTCAAACAAGCCTGTCTGGAGAGGTTGGGGACTCTGGTGTGGGTTCTGTCTAAGCTCCAACATTTCCCTGCTGACAGGCCTTGGGGAAATTATTCAACACATGTACTGTGGTGCTTCACATGTTGATAGAAAAATTGAAAAGAATATCTATGCATATACAATAAATATATTTTTTAAAAGCACTGTAGTGTTTATAGGTGAAACTAATGTAGTAGTTGGTTAATGGGAAACTTCTTGATATTTATCCACACATAGAAGTTTTGGTTTATCCTGTTCTTGTCTGTAATGTCTAGGCAAAAAATAGCAGGAAAGTGCAGTATTAATAAATGCCATCTGTAAAGACTTTATTCTAAACTACATGAAGCAATTCAGCTGAATTCAGTTTGTTACAACTGTTGATGTTTTGAAAGGAATTGGGATTTTACTTGGACATCATTATTTAGTTCAATAGATCTCTTTAGAAGTATACAGAAAACTGGGGTCATCTGAGTTGTATCATGCTTTCAAACCAGCTGTATCTTCTCTGTGCTGAGTTTAGTTACATTCAGAATTTCTAGAGGAGTGGGAAATCCACACAGTTTGAGAGAAAATACAGTATTATTGTGATATGCTGAAAATTTTCTCTATGAGAGATTGTTACACAATTTGTGGGTTTTTTTTAATTTGAAAGTTCAGTATTTTCTATGTTGTTTGAGCACTCCAAGTTTTAAATACCTTTCTTCAAATAAAATTGCTAACAACTTCCATTTTTAAGAATGCCATTTGTATGATTACAATTCTCTAGCAATTAGAGATACTTATAATATAAGCATTTGCTTTGGATCTTGCCTGCTGGGTCTCCCATTAGTTCCTGTTGAAGTAGTAGGCTAGAGTGGTCCCATTCCAAAAAATGTTTTTTTCTTTTTGCCGTGGGCATAACCTGTTGTGGTGTGCAGTGAGGCCTTTCTTAAAATCTCAACTAGTGCAGATGTCTGTGATTGCCACTGAGCTGAGCTGTGTTGTTCTTTATCTGTTCCCCTTACTTACAAACTAATTCTCCAAAACCTGCAGCTGGTTTGCATTGCTTTTCAGTATCAGTAAAAACAAGATAGTGACATAAGGATGCATCTCTTACATGTCCTGCTGAATGAAATGGGGAAGTATTTCAAGTGAGTTTAGTGTGTGAAACACCAGAGTAAACCCACAAAAATTCACATTGAAACAGCGGAAGATTCTCAGAAGGATTTGCTGCCAAATCCAGATATACATGGAGAATGTTATTTTTGTTAAATTCAAATTTACGTTAGAATAGCGAAGAACAGTTACTGTAATAATCTTTGCACATCCCTCATAGTACTTAGGGACATTCTTGGTAGCAATCATCAAAACCAGAAAAGGAGTTGGGTCATCAGCTGAACTTCCATAAGTGGAGAGACTTAAGGATGGTTAAACAGTTTGTGATGCATGCAGTGATGTCCCCACAGTTTGGGACTGTCAGCCTGTGGAGTGAAAAGGATGTAATAGTTCTCTGTTTAAGCACAGGCTGACAGTTTTATTCTCAGAATTGAACTGGTAAATACTGTCAATCAAGCTCAGCTTGCATCAGCTTTACATTGATACGCATAGTTATTGTTAGTTGTCATATATAAAAAAATTCTAAGATTTACAACTGTTAAATGCACTTTTATCTAACTTAGGTTATGAAATACAAAATAGATACTAAATCAACACAGGACAGCAAAATGTTAGTGAGTGGAAAGCACTCTGGAGGCCAAGATAATGATTTTTAAATCCTGTGTTTGAAAAGATGAAGTGTAATGAAGTGCAAAGTGCTGGGTCTAAAAAGAGAACATCAAGTCGTGTGTGTCTGTGTTATAACACGGAAAAAGGTGAGGGCAGAATTGAGAAGGTGTTGGGAAAATAGGTGAAGCTTATTTACACTTCTGTTGCAGCTGTCTGCCAAATATTTTTTTTTTGAAATTACAGAAGAAACTCGTGTTTTTATTTGAAGTATTCAGAAATACTCTTGACTTACGCTAGTGATTTCAAAATGTGTTCAGTTTCATAGTGAGTATTAATAGAACTCTTTTTTCTTTTACTGCAGCTGGCGTACTGTGTAGTTCAATTTTTAGAAAAGGACAGCACACTTACAGAACCAGTAAGTTTATCTTGTTGCTATTATTATGTATTTTGAACTATTCATATCACTTCCATCTATAAATTGTTTTAGGAGGTTTTGGGAACAAAGTATTGATATGTAATTGTTTATATTAGAGTCAAATATTCAACGATTTTGATCTGTCAAATTCAGTTTTTCCAACAGTTGTTTGGAATGACCAAAATTAATTAAAATAACATTAATAGCGTGCATCTCACGAACAGCCCAGGGTTTATTCTGCTTGCTTTGTCCTGGCTGATCACATTGGAGTTGGTGGGTCCAGATGCAATTTCATCAGAAATTAGCTTGCCTGAACTGTGCTCTGTTGAGAGACAGATGTTGTGATGGAACACAGATCTGTGGCACACACAGTTACCTACTGATGCAAGGCTTTTAAGTCAGATCCTGTTCATGTCTACCAACTTTGGACCATAAACAAAATCAAGGTTTGGTTTGGCTGCACGTAATTGCGTGGATGAATGATTTTAACTGTCCTTGATAGTATGGAGTGGTCTGCCTCCTTACACCCATTATCTAGTAGGTAAGAACTAATCTGTTTAATCAGTAGATCAGTAAAAACAGTGCTACTAACAAATGTGCCCCTTACTAGATTTTGACCATTTCCATTGTAAAATGGAAACCAGACTTCTCGAAATAAATGAAGTTTGGAGTTGAGCAAGAGATCTCTTTTAGTTGAAGCTTTTCATGTTTATTAAGATATCAAATCCAAGACATTCTGTCATTTGCACTATATGAGATCTTGAATTCTTGGCTTTCTTCCAGAATCAACTGGGATGTTGCATATTTCCTAGCAGAAATCTGAACTAATATACATCCAAGTCTGTTTCCTTTTTTGATCTCAAATTAGTCCATGATTACAACATTCTTTAAAAACTTAGCAAATGCATCGCTAAAGTACTGAAGTGAAGCACAAAGTTCCCCTTCAAAGATCCTGATCATTGCAAATTTAAATGCTTTTATTCCCCTTATAATTGTCATATGAGGCTTTTTGACATCTTATTTTTCAAAATCTGAATAAATTGCCCAAGGCTACATTGAGGACATTGTCTGCTTCATGATTAAATAATGTATACTTGAAAGATGCACTGATTTCTCAGAGTTGTCTTGTCAGTGATGATACTAAATACTGCTTATAGTTTTTATATTTCAAAATCATAGAATGATATTTTGAGTGTTCATGCTGTGCTAGGTAAGCAAGCTGGGTCAATAATTTATTAACCATGAAGAAAGTTAAGACTGTGATTATAATAAAACAGTCAAATAAAACTCAGTGTTTAAGAGCAACATGCCTAGAGTAGTTGCTCACCTGTCAATTTGGGTATTTTTAGTAAATATTTTCTTAAAATATAATGGTAGAACTTAATTTTTTGAACTTTGGAGTTCACCTCCAAGAAGATAGAGATTTAAAGCTGCTATCACTTAAATGGCAGATAATTTTCCCCATAGTATAGTAATGAATTTGCTACTGTTACATGGGACAAGAAATCCTGAGTTTTGAGTTTTGCTTAAAATATCAGTTATTAATGAGATGCAATTCAATACGAGGTAAAGCCAAATTGTCATGAAATTGTGTTCTCTTTGTCTCTACAGGTTGTAATGGCACTGCTGAAATACTGGCCAAAGACTCACAGTCCAAAAGAAGTCATGTTTTTAAATGAACTAGAAGAAATTTTAGATGTTATTGAACCATCTGAATTTGTAAAAGTTATGGAGCCTCTCTTCAGACAGTTAGCCAAATGTGTGTCCAGTCCACACTTTCAGGTCTGTACTTACTGGATGTACAATAATATGAGGATTTTTGTAAAGCAGACTTGTAATGTGGTATTATTCAGCATAATGAATTCTATTTGTTGCAAAGAAGTCTTCAATTCTGTGTCAGGTTGTAGGGATCCAAGCATTGGCTTTACCGTTTCTTTTCAGGAGTGCAGGATGTGCATTTGTGTTGGGTGATTCCCTTCAGTGTTATGCTTAACATAAAGCTTAAAAGCTTAGTGTTTTCAGAAGTACCTGAACCCTTTCAGTACATAGTGAATGCATTTCATAGCTTGTCATAGAGTTCTGCAAATACTCATTCTTTTGGAAAGTATTTCTTGCTTGAATTTCAGAGTTCATGGTTTTATAGTTTGAATCATTTCTCTATCAAGGAAAAAGCAATTTTTCCATCTCTCTACCAGCTCCATGACTCCCATTTGCACTAAAAAATCCAAATCTGAGTTGCAGCTTTCCTTACCTTTCCTTACATTTGCCAAATGTTTTAGTTATGTGCTCTGTAAGAGTTTAAAGAAGTGTTCTTTTTCTCATGTTGTCTTAGGTTGCAGAGCGAGCATTATACTACTGGAATAATGAATATATTATGAGTTTAATTAGTGATAATGCAGCAAAGATTTTACCCATCATGTTTCCATCCCTGTACCGGAATTCAAAGACGCATTGGAATAAGTAAGAAACACTTGTACAAATTTCTGCTACTTCACTTATGTCTAGTCCAGACTAAAGAGTTCAGATCTATGAGTTGCTGGTTTTAACAGTGTGTTGAGCTGTTTATTCTATGACATTGAAGTTACTGGATTTTAAGAGATTACTGTTGTCAATTTTTAGGAAATACTAAGAATTGAGGAAGATAGTTTTTCCTTTTTTCATTAAACAAGAAACAGTGTTTTAGTGCTTCTAATTCATGACCTTTTTTAAAATATGAAACAATTATTGCATTCATCTTTAGTTCAGATACTTCTAAAGACTTAATTTTGATTTCTGATCACTAACCTCTTTACTGATTCGCATTTTTCTGCATTCTAATGAAATATCTTGTAAATCAGATCATTTTTTCCTTTTGTTTATTGTTGTTTGTGGTTTTTTCCTCCTTTCTCCATTGACTGTTTTCACTTTTTTCCCCACAATAACATAGTGCTTGCACATGAGAACAGTCCTGGTCAGCTCCCTTCTGCAGCTGTTCCATTGTAAAGTGCCTCTTTGTTTGAGCTGTTGTGCAACTGCTGAGGTGGTGGCAGTATCCCAGTCTGGCTCTGGCCAGGAATTGAGCACTGCTGGCCAAGAATGAGCAATCAATCTGCCACTGAACACTGGGAAAGAAATGGAAGCTGAAGTGATGTTACAGTGATTGCTTACTGTTGCTGGGTGTAAGCAGTGACAAATCATGTACTCATTAATAAAATTCCAATTCACTGATGCAGTTGTACATAGCAAATGTGGGTTGCTGTTGGTTGTTTTTTCTGGCCTTCAAGGTCACGCATTCATTTTAGTCTGAGCAGAAGTCCTGCTGCCCAGCACAGCTGCACTCTTGCTTGTAACTCCCTGTATGATACAAAGTCATCGTTTAACCCATTCCTCTCTGAGCAGCAATACATTTCAGACCAGAGCTGTACTTCCTCTGTGAAAGTGCTGCATAACACAGACTTGTTTTGTGTAATTTTTTTGGTGTTTTCCCCTTTATTTTCCTAACACTTTTCTAAAGAGTTGTGGCATAATTGTGTTGAAGTGGGTGCTGTTGCTGTGGCAGTTTTCAAAATGAATGGTGTCTGTTCTATTCACTAACTTATTTTTCTTGAATTTGTCAGTTGCCAGTAAGTAAGTTACATCAAGATCTTCAATGTCATCTTGCATGGTCTCTAATAAATCTAGTTTGATTAGTGTCAGCTACTAAAAATTTCAAAACCAGTCCTGTATTGATACACATAGTATTTGTTAAAAGTGAAGTTCAAACATCAGGAGTGTAACTGATAAGTAGTACTGTAGTGTACAAAAACTACATTTGAAGTTGGTAATTTTAATACTTGTGTTAGGCCTTTTGTGGGTTAACTAAATCTTCCACTAATTAATTTTGTTTCCACTTATTCTAAAATGATGTAATTTTCCAGTTATGTAGGGTATTGGCTACTGTTGACCAGAAAAAGTAGATTTCAAAGTTTAAAATACTCTGAGTTTCAACCAGAAGTTTTACTTATAGGACAATACATGGCTTGATATACAATGCTCTGAAACTCTTCATGGAGATGAACCAAAAACTGTTCGATGACTGCACACAGCAATTTAAAGCAGAAAAACTGAAGTAAGTTTTCATGTCAGTGTGTCTGTCTGTTCTTGAGTAATTTGTCCAGAGTACTTTAGCTCTGGAAAACCACTGTGTCATTGGTGGGAAGTTGCCCATTTGATTCCAGTACAGCAGCCTCAAAGCTGACTTGGTGAAACTTCTCATTATATGTGAACCTTAAATCTTCTTAACAGTAGGATGCCTCATGTAGGCTTAGACCTGACACTGCTGGGGTCACCATCAGCCTGAAAATTAAGTTTTCAGAGGGACACTGCTTATCCTGGAGCCAAGTGTAGAGGATCTGTTAAACAATTCAGTTCACATCCTGTGTTTATTTTAGCATGATTTATTTACCCAGTGTTATTTTCTTTCATGTTGTCACTCTGTCCCAAAATACTCTTCCTGTACTCTTCAGCATTGCATTGTGTGTGAGCAGATCTTCATGTTTTTATATAAATTACCTGAAGTCAGGTTGTTACTCTATTGACGTGCAGGGCATTCAGACTTCATCTGACAGAAGACTCCTTCTTAAATGAGAATGAGAAGTCAAAAGTGTTAGTGGTTTGGGTCTCATTTTAGAGGCTGGGAGCATAGTTAGAAAGTGGGTCCTGAAAACACCTAGATTTGAATTTTATTTTTAATTTCAAAGTAAACAGGGAATCTTTCAAGTAATGGTTCAAATTATGCACTTATTTTAAACTGGTATACTGGAAGTAGTAGAGATTCTCAACATAGATTGATTTGTCCAAGTTTTTAAGTTCTTTACTACATTTCAAGTAGAAATGAGCTTGTAGCGTAACAAATTCTTAAGGGGTGTGTGTTTATAGATGACAAAATGTGAGTACTGGCTGTTTAAAAAAAAGACCTGTAATTCTCTTTTCCCTCATAACAAATAAGTGTGATCCTTTTTAAATGATAAATCAATCTTTTCTTCTCTGTTTTTTAGGAGGTTTTTGGGTGGTATTTTGAGTGTGAACTAAATAAAGCAAGGAGAGTGCTGAGTGACATGGCAGCAAAACAAAACAAAAAATCTCCCACCACACAACAGCTTAAAAAGGGGATGGTTGAAGAGTTATTCCCTCACAGCTTGAATTAACTCAGTTGAGAGCTGGAGGCAGATTATGTAGTATTTTGATGTAACTGCTCTTCCTTTTTTTTCTTTTTCTCTTAACATTTGGATCAACTACTCTGTGAACTGAAGCCTGAGAGCATTTTTAGCACACTTAGTTCAAAGTTCTTTTAAATTCTACCAGCTGTCAAAGGCAGGTGATCATTCTAGTCTCTGCAATAAGATACTTATTTGTAAGAAAGAAAGGAAAATTACCCTGGATTTTACCATTTCAAATTATATTAGGCATAAGGAAACAAACCTTTCCTACTTTAATTAGGAAAAAAAGAAGCATTCTGTGTCATCCGTCTTGTCTTGCAATGCCCCAGAGTGAGCATGGGTTTGTTGGGTACTTCTCTGTCAGAATTCGATTCAAAAAGTCCCTAGACATTTTTTCTTTAAACTATTGCGTGAAGCCATTGTAAAAAGGTCTGCCTCATTTTTTGTGGTCAGTTATTGACTGATGTTTTGATACAGAATTCAAATATTATAACATTAAAACACAAATATGCTTTCAACGTCGATCGAGACTTTTTCTGTTTTAATTTTAACTCTTTTAACAATGTACACTTACTAAAGATAAACTGCTATCAACCAGTTTGTTGCTTTTGTGACAAACTATGAGATTTTTCCCTTTTAACGTTGATTTGAGGTCATGGGGTGTTGATACGATGCAAATTATCCTGTCATCAGTGGCATTTTGGGCAGCAGACTGAAACAGGCATAGCTGAGTAACCTGTTCTATTGAATTCTTCTACTTCCATATGTTGTTTTTTTTTCTTTTCAGAGAGAAGCTAAAATTGAAGGAACGGGAAGAAGCATGGGTTAAAATAGAAAATCTAGCCAAATCAAATCCCCAGGTATTTAGAAAAGATTAACATGTTCATGTTTAAATACTTTAGTTTTGTTAAATATCAGTGGGGGAAACAGGTCTGACTGATCATGGAAATAAAGCAATTTCACTAATTGTATTATGAAAGAAATACAATAAAAGTACTTTTAAAATTTGTAACCTTTCTCTTGTGCAAGTAATTATTTTATTTAAAAAAAGGTTTCTGAAAAGTATGATATAAAGTACTTTTTCCTTTTCTTATAATAGGGCATATACTGTATTGTGGTTTGAAAGTTATTGTGCAAAATTATGGAAATATATAGAGATGCCATAATTGGTTTCTCTTGAAAAGCTGTTTTGCAAACAATATTTTACAAAAGAGATCTTTCTGCAAACTGTGAGTTACGACTGGTCAGTTTTCCTTTGTGTCAAATGGATTAAAGTAATGTTGTACATTCTTGTCTGCTGCATTTGTTCTCATACCTGCATTGGGCCGGTCTGCTGGGGAACCTGCACCTCAGGTTCTTCTGGAGGAAAACATCCTGTCAGGCACTACTTGATGTAAATCAAGTTCTGATAAAGAAACAAAGGTCCTTTAGACTATTCATTATATTTTGAAATTACGGGAGAAGGGAATGGTTTGGCCTGGGTTCCCCACCCCTTTAATTTGCTTGGAGAATGCTGCTGGTTGTCCTTTATCTCAACCATATGGTTTGCTGCTATGAACAAAAAAAAAAACCCAAGCATTTAAATTGCTTTGCAGCCAGAATTTTACTATATTGCAGCAAGAAACTTACTGTACTGTGTATTTTCAACACCATCTAGCTGAGTTTAAAGTGGTGAAAGGGGGAGAAACCATTCTCTATAAACAGAAGTGGGACACTTTCTGATCTCAGTGCTATTTTAAAACAGAAAGTATGAGGTAATCTTTTTTTCTAAGAAAGAGGAAATTCATAGGGGTTTTTTTCTTGTTGCATTTCTCAGGGAACAATTGCTAAACTGCTTAAATAAAATGTGTTAAAAAGTCAGTTGACAACACATCAGTTAAATTAATCAAAAAGGGCTATTCGTATGAAAGCAATAATTGACTTTGACAAAACATTTCTCTAATGAGATAAGCTGTACAAAAGCATTGCTTGAGGAGTATGTGATGTAAGTGGTCATTTCCTATCACAAACAATGAACTATTGCATGTTTGGCTAAATAAGGGCCTTGAGTTGTAGTAGAAAAAAAGAGTTTCTACAGTGTGTATTTCCTCTTCTTACCAAGTAACTTTTTGTAACTGTACATTTTCTGAAACTGGTTAACACAACCTGTACACAGTATGTTCTGGGCAGTATACTTGAAGAGAGCTAATAATTAGAAACAATTTATTTTAATCCTGAGTGCTCCAGTGAATTGGTGTAAGGATATAAATGCTTCTAGCACTCTTGATAATGGGTTTTTAGGCACTTCTTTTTTTTCCTGGAATTTCTTTTAACCTTTTTTTTGTCTAATGACTGATGATTCTTGTTCTTCAGAGCTACTCCTGGCTCTGCATGACACAAGAATATGTTTTTTTAAGATTTTAGAGTAATTATAATCGTTAAATTCTTGCTGTCATTTTTTCCCATGTCCATTAAGTTATTGGTATACTCAAACACTAAAATGTTTATGAGGAAAAACTGATTAAAAAGTCTATGCAGAGAAATGAGTTTTGAATTCAAGACCATATACACCTCATCTGAGTTAAAATAAAATATAAAATATTGAGATTGCTGGACAGTAGTAGGAGTTTTTACAAGACTTTTAATTCTCAAAATACATTTATGACTGTTTTACTTTCTGAAGATAGAAAAGTTTAATATTTTGTTTTGAAATTATATTAAATGCATATTAACTATATTTGGTCTTTTAACAGTGTATTTTCTCTTTCAACACAAAATTGCACCAAAAAGTAAAATCATTGTGTTTGGGTTGCTACACTGTTCATATAAGTTAATATACTTAGACAGTATATTAATAAGGTTTCACATAACTAATTGCCAGAAGAGACATTCAAAACTGGCAAAATCTGAGAGTTTTAAAATTCAGTCTCAGGCAATCAAAACACGGAGGTTTTTGTACTGACTGTATTTTTCAGCAGGATGTTTCTGCCAAATGAGATTCTTGGAGTTCTGTTAAAACATTTATTACTCGGAAGCATAGGATCTTGAAGCTAATCTCAAATAACTAGTCATATCATTCAAATGCTCTCTGAGTATTTCAGTATTACTGCTAAGAATGATTATTTTAACACTTTGCATTTTATTAGTACCCGACATACAGTGACACGAGTTTGCTGAACAGTCCTGTTGCAATGGAAACAGATGGGCCTTTAATTGAAGATTTGCAGACGCTGAAAAAGACAGTGAAAGAAGAGGCTTGTCAGGTAAAGCCTTGTGAAGATAGCAAAGTACTCTAATTTATGAATTAACTTTTTAAGTGACTTAATCTTAGACATGAATTTGTGGTGTATCTCAGCCCTGTAACCATTTATCCCAGAGTAAGACACTTCATCAGAGCTGCTCCTTTCGAGTGATACTGTAGCAGCCAGGAATACACTGTTGGTTTGTAATGCCCCTGAATCCACATAACAGTCTATTTTGATATTTCTTGTACAGAAACTTTTTTTCTTTTCACTTAGGAATAGCTTTTTGTGCCATGATGGGAACAATGATTGTACTGTAAGCAGCATAGTTAGAACTAGAGCAAAAATCTACCACATGATGTTCCAGTCTCCACTCTGTAAAACAGCCGTGTTTTTTCTTAAGAAAAATTTGTCATCATTAGAATCTCACCATATTTTGTGCATTTTCTTGTTTGTTATTCAGAGCCTTCTTAGTGGCTAAAGCTCCTGTGTTTTGAAAAAATATGTGAAGTGTGCATTTATCTTGCCCACTCATGGGTCTTGTTCCTCAGTCCACCATCTGTCAGGTTCTGTCACCCACTACAGAGCAAGGACTCTCAAGGTCATTTCCATCCTTTTGTCTTTAGCTAATGCTCACTGATCTTCAAGTATTTTTAATTTAGCATCAGTTAAGTGGAACTGGAATACCAATGTTCAAGCTAGAGATTTCTAATTGGAGCTCATGGAAAATGGAGAGGTGACAGGAGGTATTGCTACATCACTAAGATTTCTAGTAGAAATATGTACTGTGTGGTACTACTGTGAGTATGTCCAAGTCCAGCAAAATTTAAGACCAGAGCAATGGAGCTGGAAAAGAGATTGGAGATGAAGTCTGTTAGCTTGACCCATTGTATCCAATAAGACATTTAATAAAAATGAGCAGGTAGTCAACCTAACTTCCTATGTTACTTTCTTAAAATTCCAGTGTCATGATCCTGCAAGATTGTATTTTATTTATTATTTGTACTGGAGCATTTTTGATGAAGGTCTAAATCAATAGAAATGCTGGAATGCCTTTAGGACATGCTCAGTAGTTGCTAAATTTTAAACACTTATATATGCTGTGGATCCCTGTGAATTATATGTAAGTCTTGGTGGCTGAATTACATCTCTGTCCAAGGGTAGCATTCCCCTGAGTGGAAATGCTTACTAGAGCTAGTCAGTGAGGAGCACTGACCTTATTAAGGTTTATAAACCTCTAACTGTCTTCAGACCTTGGATAGCTTAGCCAGGCCCATGTGATGGGGAGAAGGGCCTCTTTTCACTTGCTCCAGGGCCTAGAACCAGTGCTAGTGGAGAAAGGTACATAGAAAATTATTTTTAAAAATGAGTGCTGCTTAATTTTAGAGTTGTGTTGATGGTAGTGTCCATCTTTTACTATGCTATCTCCTAACACACAACTATTTTCTCAGGGTTTATGAGACTTTGTTTCACTTTGCATCCAAAGGAAGTTAAAACTCATATCTCCTAACTTTGAGTGCTATAACATCCTTTCTAGAATAAAAGAAGCCAGAGTATGGTTCTATGCTACTATCTGGGACAAGCAGTTAAGAACAAAATTCCCTAGTCCCAGCTGCTGGAAATGTTTGAGGATTTGGGTCAGTGTTATACAACATAAAATGCAGGAGCAGTAATAGCAGCCCAGACTAAAACCAAAGATACTTATCTAGGTCTTACCTTCTTTTCTACGAAGAATTCAACTTCAAAATTTCTAACATTTGGTCTATATACAGCTTCATTCATAGCATTCCAGCTGGAAAATGAGTGCATCACATCCCCATGAATGAGCTTGATTTCCCTCCACCCACAATTATAAGAAAGGGTGGAGATTTAAAAAGTAACACTAATAAAAATTAAACAAATTGTAAACTAAACAAAATTCTGAAACTTGGGTTGGAACTGTTCAGTGGTATATAGCCATCTCTCCCAGTGCAAGTTTTCCTGCCTTTCCTTGCTCAGAAAGCGTGCAAGGAGCAAGGGAGATGATTAAAAGGTTGTAAGTCAGTTTTTCAAAGGCAAAGATCCTGTCCTAGTGGAGTTAACAATGTTTTCCAGGAGGAATTCTTATTGTTAGAAAAACTTTTAGAAGGCTGTGACAAGTATAAGCCTGCAAGAGGATGGATAAGTTTGGGTCACCAGGTAGGAAAAGCATTGATTAAGGATTAGAGTATTGCAGGAAGCATTTCCTGCATCAGTGTTTGAGAGGATGTTCCATGGACCATTGGGTATCCCTTGCCAAGTACCATCAGAAGTTGATGTTAAAACAAGAGCTACTACAGTTGTCAGTTAAGAAAAAAGGCAAGGCAAAATGACAGCTTAGTTTATTTTTTAAATTAAACTTCAAAGTGAGAAACTATGTTAATATCTATAGAATGGCAGTGAAAGTCAGGTTTATGCCAGAGGTTAACAATGTAGCAGAATGTCGATGCTGAAGAGGTGATGGACTGACTGGGGAAAGTCAGGAATTTTTTTCTGTACTAGACTATGTGAGCATTTTTAGGGAATACTCTTTGCCACAATAAAATTTGACCACTATGACTTACTGACTTTTTGGACATGCTAGTAAATCGATGGCTAAGGAAAAGCCAGTCAGGTTTTTTGTAAGGACTTCTTTATGGAAGAACGTGAATAAACAGGCAAATAAGGATCGGTGAGAGACATGGGAACTACATAAAAGCACCATTATATAGTTTAAAGATACTTTGATAGGAATTCTGTGGTTTGGAAGAGCATTGTAAAGTGGTAGCAATGTCATGATTGTTAATAGCTTAGAATTTTGTAGATGTTTCTGATATTTCCTCTTAGCAAAAAAATGGTTTTAATACTTGAAACTGCATAGCTGGTAGGGTAAAGTGGGGAAAGTATAAACTTCTTGCCATATGTTTTTTATTTCTTTTCCCAGAAATGAATATACTGATGCATGAGAAATACTCTTAAGTACTTGTTTAGTAATTAATATGTTTGGCCAACTTCTGTTTTCATTTCAGGCACAGAAAGATCAGAAAAAAGATCGTCCTCTTGTGCGACGCAAGTCAGAACTGCCTCAGGATATCTATACCATGAAAGCCTTGGAATCACATTGCAGAGCTGATGAATTAATATCACATGATGGGCATTAAACTATTACAGTGAAATATTATTTTGGAGGACAAGTTTTTTTTCTGGACTCAGTTCTACAGTAGAACTTACTTTTTTGTGCCATACCAATCAGTTACACAAAGTCAAAGCTTTCTTCAACCCAGTTCTGTAGGCAATAATAGAGTATGCAGCTCAAGATTAGTAGTTCAAACAATGGTAAATTACCCAGTTCCATTTGCAGAATATTGGGTTGACTATAATCAAGTGGACACAATTTCCTGGAGGTGTTGTCATAGTACCAACTAGCTGATAACTTGCAGTTTTTATAGTCATATTTGGGAAAAGTGTTCTGTAAACTCTTTCCATCTAAGTAAGTGAATGACCAATAGTTGGTACTAATGATAAATTGTGTTTTTCAAAACTTATTTCAAATATAAGTATTGAACTTTTTCTAGGATTTCTCAGCTTTACAGTTGTTTCCATATTATTGCTGTCTTGTAATATACCAGCAGTTTTGAAAATACACGATTATTCTTTCATATAATAAAACAATGCTTATAAACTGGTAACATTGATGACAATCCTCAGTCATCATTCCTTTCTAAGAATTCTGTAAATTCATTTCTCTTTTACTTAGGATAANTTTTTCTTGGGCTCTAGGAGTTCAATATTCTGTGGCAGATATTATGTGTGATTTCAGTTGCATCAGTTTTTACCTGAAAGATGACTATAACCTTTCAGGTAACACAACATCATAAGCTTATTATTAGAAAAAAAAAAATAACAGACTCTTGAATTCCATTCTTCTTTCTAAATGAGTCTAAGAGCTGAGGAGATAGTGACCATAATTTTACCGTGAAAATATTTTTTGTTGTTGTTGTAAAGAGCACATGTGCTGCAAATACACCTCACAAGTGAACTGAAAATGCATCTGAGTTGCTGATGATCTTCAAATGCTGCTATATATTCCACAAGATTACTTGCATGTAATGAGCTTTTTGTTGTAGATGGAAAAGCACGGGAGGAAAATCTCTTTAAAAATATAGTGCTTTGTCTTCAATATTTGATTTCTCTCAGGGTGGCCAGTATTTTGACTTACTTATCCTGCTTACAAGCTGTTTGAAATGTGTTCTGCTATTCTGAATGGGTGATTAGTTTCTTTTGTCTCTGGCAGTAACATGATATAACTTAATGTTTAATGTCTTGATGCATAAAGAGATAAAAAACGTGGCTTCTTTAAAAACAGTTTTGTTTTACTTTTTAAGGAAGTGTAACATCTCCTGCATCCATAAAAGAAATTGCGCAAAGCAGACGTTCATAGTAACCTTGTGCAGATGTAGTGCCTGCTGTTCGTTGGTTGCATTTAACATTCAATTTCCAATACTTGTTACGTTGTCTATTGGAAGAAAATTGTGAGTGGTAAATATTGGCTTACAACAACTAAATTTCAAGACCAACCCAACCTTTAAGTGGAATGTCCACTGTGTCTGAAAACATTTCCTGTAAAACTTGAAAAAGAAGATGCTTTACCATTAGGATAAACTATATGAAAGCAGTTTAAAGATGCCTTCTCCTTTTGAGGGAAAAAGGGTGCTTTTTTAGTTGTGTAAAGCAACGTCTATGTATTTTGATATACCATTGTTTGAACTTCCATCTTTAGCTGGTAGATTATCAGTTACCTTTGATTTTGGGTGTTCAGTATGTTTGTGCAAGAGGTTGCTGAAAGGAATTATTCCTATGTTACCCAGGGGGTGAAAAAAAACAAACCTGTATATCAATGTTTGATTGATTGTGTGATGCTCAATGTATAGGAACATCTTTCACTGTCTAGATTTTATTTTTGTTCTTTATTGAAGATAAACACTCACCAAAAAGGGAAATATTGTGGTATTTTTAAAGGCTTGAAGATCTCTATAAAGACATTTGAAGTTTTGGGCCACTGAACATTTGCTTAGGCAATATTCCAAAATCTATCACCACTAATGGTTTAGCATGTTTATTATCAATATTTATATACTTCTTATAATCCTGTACTAAACAATTCTAAAACTAATACATCCAAAATAAAAAGAAAAATTAAAGTAGAATTTTGGTGACTGTTGTTCTTCATAAAGTTCTGTCTGACACCTTCCCCCATTTTTCCAAAATCACACATGTACATCAGGAATGTCAAAAGTAATATTACAAGTGTCTTTTTAGTGTGGCTTTAGTATGGCTTCATTTTAATATTGTACATACATTGTACCTTGTTTTATGGTAATAAGTAATAAAAATGTAGACTTCATATTTTGTACAGAATCGTCCTATGTACAGAATAAAAAGTTCCTAGAAACAGCAAAAATAGGTAAGTGGCACAATTATTTTTCATTAGACAATATCTGTAACATTATGCGTTAGTGGAATGTTAAGTTCAAATGTACCTACATATTTTTTAACATTTTGTAATTCAATTTTTTGTTCTGGCATTGTTTCTGAAGAACTTCATACACCTGCCATTGAATATGCTTTTATCTAATTTTAAAAACTAAAAAAAAAGGTGTATTATATGGACAAATAAAGAACATGTGAATTTTACTTGCTCATCATGAAACTAAATTTTACACAAGGCATTTGGGGGTGTGTTCAGGTTATTACTGTTTGCAGAATCAGCTGTACAAATGAAAATTCCATAAATTTCACAAAAGCAAAAAGAAATACGGAATGGCTATTACTGAAAAACAAACAAAACCAAAAAAAAACAGGAATAATGGGTATTCAGTACAAAAAGCAGACTTCACTTGTAGAGCACCAGTCAGTACTGAAAGGAATTTGCTAAAGCTCCAATCTACAGTTATGGAAAATGCCCCTTTCAGACCACTGTGTTTTCCCCTGTAGCATTTCTGTATTGACAGGCTTCAAGCAAAGTAGCCATAAAATCAGGGAGTGTATTGTGGCAGGTGATAGGTGGTCTGGTGGCAAGGATGAGAAAAACTTAAGTCTGCAGCAGGAGTTGTCTTCCCTCTGCAATCCGTAAAAGTCTTCAAAAGAACAGGAAGTAACTCACATAAAGCTGACATTTATTAAGGGGAGGGTTGGAGGGTGGAGCTGGGGGGAGTTGAACCTGGGCCCAATAGCTGACCTACGGACTCGAGTTATGAATGTAAGATTTGAGTTACAAATTAGGTCTTTGCATACTGAAAGAAATGGCTTTCTGCATGAGCTCAGTAGTAATCATCATATCAGGAATGAAAAACTAGATATTGAAACAACTGAGCATCTGGTCATTCACTTTAGGAAATTATGGTCAAATATCTCTGAAAATACAATGTTTTAAAATACTGACAGTGATGACATTTTCTCCATATAAACATCTTATAGAGTTGCAAAGCATGTTCAGGAAGTGACCTTTAATCCTTTCTCTCTAAGGGAATTAAGGCCATGGGGTTTGACCAACAGCCTTTTTGGCATGGCCTTCATGGTTTGGCTTTGTAGAATTGGAAAGGAAAGTACTGGTGTAGCACACGTTGCTCGTGTGTAAAGGTTTGTTGGGTTTGCTTTATGTACCTCACAGATGTACCTACAGATCACTATAATTCCAGGTTATCCCAATGTTCTGTATCCCATTGTGGGCCACACACCTGTAAGTGGAGCATTTCTACCCCTCTGATCTTGTTCTTCCTGTGCGCAGTGAATGTGGAGACTCTGTGTGTAGCTAATTAAGAAATGCCGTTCTAATTACCATATCACTGTCTCCCTGGAGTACTTTCTTTTCTGTGAGGAGACTTGGCTCGAGCTGTCTTTACCTTATGAAATAAAACTGTGATGTAGTTAAACATTTTGTATGAAGAAATTCCCAAGGAAGGATTTACTGTGGAGCTAAAGAAGGGAATGCATTATCCCTTCCCACCAGCGAGGGCTACACAAATACAACGTGAGGGTTCATAAGCAGTGACCCTGTGGGGTGGGGGTTTAATACACCACTGTTTAACTACAAAGGGGAGTAGGGTATTCACATGATTGCCTTGAGGTATTTTACCAGAAAATCACATTGAGAGGGTTCATGCTCACATGAAGGCCTTGCCATAGTAATTTTTCAGCGCCATTACTGTAGAATTAAAGATGCAAGAGGATTAGAGATGGGAAAGCAAATTATTTGCTCTGATGGTTACTATTTGGGTTTTTGGTCTCAAATACCACTAAATTATTAACTGTAAGAAAAAATACCCTTCTTTTTCCCCTGAAGTGGTGTATTTTATAAATTATGGAAAGTGTTTATCCATGTGTTGCATGGCATTTGCTAGGAGCAAATCTTGTCTGCCTTGACAAGTCCTAGTTCTCATTCTGATTCTCTGAAATACTTTAGTTAAATTATGTGGCAAATATGTCATATTGACAGTCTTGCCCTTTGCATTGCTGCTTTCAGTGGCTTCTTAAACCTGTGCAAAGAGCCAGGTCCTTTGTGTATCCAAGAACAAGACATCCATAATTAAAAAGAGGTAGATGAAGGCAAACTGTTTTTCACCCTGACTGAGCAAACAAAAGCCTTTTCTCTCAATGGGCTTTAACTGCACAGGAGAACTTGCGCAAAAAGCAAGTTTGTCTTGTCTCTGGTTCGATTTCCCTTTACTTAGTTGGCATCCTCCTCCTCTTCCATTTGGCACAGTAGGTAAGGGTGAAGTGATTAAAGGAATTCAAAGTGTCTTACCTACACTGGCTTTTAGTTGCAAGTAGCCCAACATTTAGATATCAAAATTCAAGACTTGTTCTTCATACCGTGAAGTCTTGTCACACATGCTGCATTTCCATTTTCCATACTACCTACAGTAGTATGAGACTTGTTGGGGGTTTTTCTGACCCTACTTTCTCTGCAATTTGACAGCAATATATAAGTATTTACTTGAATTGTGATTTTCTATCCCTGTCTTGCTTCATCTCCTTAGTTCCTTACTTTCCTTGTTTGTATTTTTCCTGGAAACAATATTACAGTAATGAAATAGTGTATCTTGCTTTGTAAGCTACAAAAATTCTGAGACAGTTTAGGTTCAGCAGGTGATGAGACTGCTCTAGAAGAATCATGCCAATACTTGGATCCATCACTTGAGCTCACTGCCAGAGAGATGTCAAGTTACACCTGAGACTTATCTAAGTTGCTTAGGAATATTAGCAACACCCTTCTAATGAACATCCTGAAGGCCAGAATGTTAATTTAAGCTGTAGTTTTCGATGCTTGGCCTGTACCAGCACTTACTACCTGGATGTGAGAAGTAGCTTATTCTCCCCTCACTGGAAAGCCAGGCATGACCAGATATGGGATAGCTCTGGAATTCCAACAGCCTGGAAAAGTTAGAATTTTTTTTTCATGTGAAAAGCAATCGTAAAACATAACCTGCATGTGGAAGAATAGTAAATGTGAGCAAACTGGACTTTGGAAAATGGCAGTAGGCAAGTGTTCTATTGAACACTGTTTTAGTAACAGATCATTTTTGTTTTTCCAAACAAGGTTTGGCATTTCTATATACTTAAGAAATCGGTGTTTTGTCAAGGTTGAATTGGACTCATAAACCCTTTGGGAGCCCACTGGAGTATGGCATGTTTTTTCCCTTAGTAGAAATGGAGGAGCCAGAGCATGTGGCTGGGCTTTCAGCATTCCTAGTGTTGCAGCTGGAGATAAACACTTCTGCTGAGTTACACTTGGGTAGCAGCTTAAATGTCAGGACTGCCTTTGCCAGGCAGGATATTCCACCCTGGCTTCCTTACTTCCTGTGCAGTACATCTGAACAGATCCTGGGCCTGATGGTGTCTGCATTTCCCTGTGTATCTACTGGAGGAAATGCATGTGGAGTTCAGAAGCAGTTTTGTATGGTTGGTTTGCTTCTTTTTTTTTGTGGGCAACATTCCCTTTTCCACCTCCATGTGAGCAAAAACTGGAGTTTCAGTCTGTGGCTCTTGCACCGTCCCTAATGTACTTTGGGGAGTCAGGGGAGTTGCTTTGAACTTCACTGCCCCTTCCCTTTCCCGGGCACATTCAAATGCCAACCAGGACCAGGGGCGGAGGGGTTTAGGTTGGCCACAGAGGAATGGGATCGTCTGTCTCTGCCGCAATGAACTAAAATATCTGATACCGTGGTCAGTCAAACAGTGGGATGTGACAGCTGTAAGAGACCTTTAAGAATTTTTAAAACTGAGATTCTTTAATTTTTAATTAAAGTCCCCTTTCTTGGTGATGTGCTTTCAGTTCCTGTGTGTCATTTGCTTTTGGGAAACTATCTCACAAAAAACTGGGATTAATGGTTTGGATGCTGGATTCATTAAAGAGTAATGGCAAGGCTGGCTGGCCATGGCATATAAAGCAGCATCCAAGGTACGAGGGTCAGGAGTGGCTCTTCACTGAAGAAGCCTTGTGGTTGGCCTGCTGCTTGGTTCATGGAAAAATGGCATTTGTTCCATCTATCCTTAAGGCTTCTGGGTTAATTTTCACATGAAGTGAACATTATTAATTTGGACAAATGAGCCTCGGGACTGCTTTATATTCCTGGGGTGGGAGCAGCACAGCACATCTCGCCTGGGCGGTGCTGCCAGGGCAATGAGAGGGTGTCTGTGTGTGTGGATTTTCCCCTTCCCGCTCAGATCCCCCCCCTCCTTCCAGAACGAATCGCTCGGATAAAACCCTTGTGGCTGGGTGTCCTGAAGGAAACCTTCCAGCACCTGAAGGAAGCCTAGAAGAAAGATGGAGAGGGACTTTCACAAGTGCATGTAGTGACAGGACAAGCCGGGGGATGGATCCAAACTAAGAGAATAGGTTTAGGTGAGGTATTAGGAGGAAGTTTTCAGCTGAGAGCGCAGTAAGGCACTGGAACCGGTTACCCAGAGAAGCTGTGGCTGCCCCATCCCTGGAAGTGTTCAAGGCCAGGTTGGATGGGGCTTTGAGCAACCTGGTCTGGTGTCAGGTGCCCCTGCCCACGGCGGGGTGGGAACGAGATGATGTCCCTTCCAACACAAACCATTCTGTAATTCAACAAATACGGGTTGAGTGGGGAGAGGCCGATACGGGGTGCGGCTCCCAGGAGGAGCCGGAGAAGCCCTCGGAAAGCGAAGGAGGGCGGGAAGGGCTGTCCGTCCCAGGCTCCCCTGCGGCCGGGCGGGAACAGGCGCAGGCTGGGCGGGCACAGGCGGGGTGGGCAGAGGCACANAGAAGAAGGCGGCATGGAGGTGTCGGGCTCGGCGGTGCAGAACGTGGCCGACGTGTCGGTGCTGCAGAAGCACCTGCGCAAGCTGGTGCCGCTGCTGCTGGAGGACGGCGGCGAGGCGCCGGCGGCGCTGGAAGCAGCGCTGGAGGAGAAGGGCGCCTTGGAGCATATGCGCAAGTTCCTGTCGGACCCGCAGGTGCACACGGTGCTGGTGGAGCGCTCCACGCTCAAAGGTGAGGGCGCGATCCGGCCGCCGCCGTGGCAAAATGGCCGCCCGGGCCGCCGCCCTGCCCTGCCGCGGGCGGGAGGGGCCGCTCCCCCAGCGCGGGCGA
>VWZD01003541.1:0-63116 GCA_013396695.1 Sakesphorus luctuosus | reverse complement strand
CCGGCCCGGCCTCGCTTGCCCCGGTGCGGCCCCGGGGCCGATGCTCGGCGGGGCTGTGCACGCAGAGCTGGGCGGGATGCGGATGCGGCCGCCCCTCCTTTGAAAAGCCCGAAAGTGCTTCGTCAGGCGGCTGGGGCGGCCTCCTCCAGGGCGAGGCTGATGGGCGCTCTGAGGCAGAACAAAAGCGCCGAAACACCCGGATTGAATAAAAGAAACATACCCCAAACCCGAATAGGCTTGTGAAAGATGTCGTTTCGTGGTTAACTAGCGAGGCCCCTGAAGCTGAGAAACAAAGATGTGGGCCTTGCAGCGCCTTTGTTTAGTTACAAGGCCTGGTGGCCGGTTGCGCTCAGAGCCGCATTAAATGCTGCATTAAATACTGCAACTAAGCTGAGACTCTGATCCGAGTGTCTTTGTTGTTTACATGCTGCTGTTGCTGTTTATTTCGGAAAATACTTCATTGTCAACACATCTTTTGCTAAATCGGCTCTTCCTGTCCCAGAATGCAGCCTGATGAACAATGACAAAATACTTCATCAATTATACAGGATTTTAAACAAGCCCCTGCAGTCTGTAAATGGCAAGCTGCCTGTCAGCGTGAGCTTGCAGAATTTCAATATTAGGCTTCTGGATCTCTACTCCTGTTGTGATAGTGGTTCCATTCCTGTAGATACATAACAAATCTTAATATAGTCATACTTCATATTGCATTATTTAGCACGTCAACAGCCACACTTTAATATAATGGGTAAATGCACTCCAGTTGTACACTGAGGGAAACATGAAGAAGGTTCTTCCATTTGCTGTCTATTCACTGTAAACTTAAGGTGTTGCTTAAAAATACCCTGTCTTTGTTTACCTTATGCCTGTTTCCACTGATAATCCTCCTGCTCCTCCTTCCAAAGTTTGAGACTTCTTTTTCAGAAGGGTTGATTTTACTAGAAGGGAACAAAAGAACACCTGTCTTTATGAATTCATGATACAGTGTTTAGTAAGATTTAAAGAAAACCCAAATATTTAAAGAAAAACCAAATATTTTTAGGCCATGCAGATGATTCCTGCATTTCTCCTATGCCTGGCTCATGAAGTCAGTTACCCTTAGTTCAGATTGGAAGTAATAAAAGATAATGGTGATCAGTTACTCCAGGCTTGTGGCATAGTTATTGTTATATATGTATGGTTAAAAAGAAATTGAAACACTCATTACATGTTTCAGAAGCTAAATACTAATTTACAATGTGCAGAAGGCATTTCTACCCATGTCTTCTGGATTAATAGCACTTATTTGGGCAGAGTGGATTTTCTGATTGACAGCCAGTCTTCAAACTTAACAGATCTGGAACCTCCATTAGCATATGGAGATCTTGTCTCTGACACTATTAAAATGACGTTATCATTGAAGTTTGTCCATGGACTGCATAGTATGAAGTAAATTATTGATTACAATGAAACAGAAGCCGTATTTCTGAGTAATGAAAAATGCTGTCTGGTATCACCAGCTCCCTCCCCAGCCTGCCAGCAGCTTTCATACAGGTTCCTGTGGTGTCTGGTGCTGTGTTCTGTGACCAGCCTTCTGGTCCTTGGGGTCACACGTGTGGCACCCTGAGGCTGTATCTCCTAAGAAGGGCTGAATGAAATCAGAGTGAGAGCTCGCTGTGTCATGTCCAGGCAGAGTGTCCTCCAACAGGGAGTAACCTTCTGCACTGCAATCACTGCATTGCAGCACGGCTGCGTGCATCCCCAGCAATTACATCATCTGTGATGCATTGCCTGTGGAAATGCCTCAGTACTTCCCATGGATTGGCTTTTTGTTCTGCTGGGAGGTTGTTTTTTTTCAGAGACTTAATTTCCAAATCATTTTCAAAGCAGAGATCTGAAAATACAAAGCCACCTTTGAATGAAAAAAGCAGCTGTTTAATGTTCTCTCTGAAATGTGGTTATCCTGGCAGCATATCTCTACAAGTAAATGTACATTCTGTGTTGCAGATTTCTCTCTCAGAATGCCAGTTATAATTCACTTGTTGTAATGTTTTATTGATTTTTGTAGCAACCTAAAAAAGTTAATGGAGTTTGTTAAAAAACAATGAACCCATTCTGAATCTGGGAGATATTGCAAAGCTACATTTGACCTAATTTAGTTAATTAAGTTGGTGTGGAAATTGAAGATCAGAAAATAGTCTGGTAGTAGCAGAAGATGGTTGAGAGGGAGTGGCAGATGTGTTAGAAATTACGTACTGCTTACGTAGAATATTTTTTTGCAGAGGATGTGGGAGATGAAGGAGAAGAGGAAAAAGAGTTCATTTCCTACAGTATCAGCACTGACATTCATTATGGAATAAAGTCAAACAGGTGAATTAATAAAATAGATCTTGACATTTCTACCCTATGAATGCAAAACCTGCAGAAGCAGGTTTACTTCACCTACAAATTTACCCCCAATTTACCTAGTGCTTTCAGGCAGTGTTTTTATTCAAGTGGGGCAATAGCTTTTCAAAGTGGAGGCTCTGATAAAGAGTGTGTCATGAGGCTGAAAGGAATGGACTTAGGTCTTCGAGCTCTGCAGTTAAAGATACAAAGTTTTATTTATTTGGCATACATACAAAAGTAACAGATACAACGTGAGTTCAATAGTCTTTGGCTCTGTCTGACTCTTACATATTTGTCACTTACCTTGGTGCATATTTGACTCTGAAGCTCTGTAAACTGTGTGCCTCTTTAGTGTGCCCTTACTTCAGAGTCCTTATTGATAGCTCAGTATTGCTGATTGCTGAAGTATAAGATGTATTTGGAAGACTTGTATTCAAGTCTCTTAAAAGGAAGGTTATGAAGTCTGATGATACAGATTGGCATTTGACTCCTAAACCTGCAGTCAGATTAAAGCTATTCTAACTGCCACTTGAGTTTCAAATGGTTGGTTAGTAATTCTCTTCTCTGTTCCATAGCCTGGCGTTCATCAAACGTACACCAGTGATCGATGCCGACAAACCAGTGTCTTCCCAGCTCAGAGTGCTCACTCTCAGTGAAGACTCTCCATATGAAACACTACACTCTTTTATTAGCAATGCTGTTGCTCCCTTTTTCAAGTCGTATATCCGAGAATCTGGCAAAGCAGACAGGTAACTCAGTATAAATACTGCCTTTCTGTGCTAATGAATTCAAGTAAGTGTTTAATGCAAAAAAAACCCAAAACAACAAAAGACTCCTCAAGGTGAGTCACGGTAAATTGTTTAAGCACACAGTTGCATATGATGCTGTTGCTTACTCTGGAATGTAGTTCAGATGGCCTAAATGTGTTGTGTATGGTTTTTGTTTTGGCTTCTTACACGGAAACATCTGTGCTTTTTCAGGGACGGAGATAAGATGGCTCCTTCGGTTGAGAAAAAGATAGCAGAGCTTGAAATGGGCCTCTTGCATTTGCAGCAGAATATTGAAATTCCAGAGATCAGTCTGCCAATTCATGCAACCATTACTAATGTTGCCAAGCAGTGTTACGAACGTGGAGAAAAGCCAAAGGTTACAGACTTTGGTGAGAAGGCTGAGGATCCACTGTTCCTCAATCAGTTACAATCTGGAGTCAACCGCTGGATTAGAGAAATACAAAAGGTAAAAAAAACAGAACAAAACAAAAGAACCCAAAAAACCAACTAGGTACTAACCTATGTAGTACTGTGTATCTTCTTCACAGTTTAGCTGGTAAAATGCTGCTCCATGCAAGATCTGAGACCAGTGGGCTGAGTTGCCAGAGACACTATTCTAAATTAGGCTGAGTCTAGTCTAGAATTCGGATAAACCTAGTTTAAATTTGGAGTCTAGTGTAAATTGTTCACTCTTTTATACTTACTGTAATAGTAACTGGCAATAATCTTGTGAATGTTATAGCTATTCTTAAAACCTCCACAGCAGATTGAGAGAAGCAGGTCTTGTTGGTTTGCTTTTATTATTTCCCCTGGTGCATCCATAACCACTTCACAACAGTTGCTCCAGCCCTATCTTGTAATCTCATGATCCTGCTTGTTACTCTTCAAAAGAACTGCTGTTCTGCTGCTGTTACTCAAAAATAGTATCTCATGTACTATTCTGGATTTTTTTCCCCTCTGTGGATGCAGTGAGCACCTGTTGCTCATGGAACAGTGTTACCTTTTCTTACGTGAGAGCATAGTGTTTGTTTTCTTGCGTGGCTCATCTGTCATTAACCAGAATACAGACACTGATCAGGAAAGCAGGCAGGTGACATTTTTAAGCTCTGATGAAGATACTACATGAGGGTCCTAGAACTGACCTTCGAGACCTCTGGAATTAAACTTTATCGCTGTGTTGTGTGCGGTTCCTGCACTTTTCACAGAATGAGTGTCAAAACTGTGAGGTTGGATTATTAAAACCTAGCAGATGTTGCATGTTTCAATTATATTTAGTAACAGCAAGTTGAAGCATATACATTAAATGCTTTTCTCCCTCCCTTCTCTTTCTCTCTATTACTCTGAAGGTGACCAAATTAGATCGAGATCCTGCATCAGGCACTGCATTACAGGAGATAAGCTTCTGGTTAAATCTGGAACGGGCTCTGTACCGCATTCAGGAAAAACGTGAAAGTCCAGAAGTTCTTCTGACTCTGGATATACTAAAACATGGCAAACGTTTTCATGCAACTGTCAGCTTCGATACAGACACAGGTGAAGTATCTGTTCAGTATCATTTTTCACAAATGTCCTATGGAACTTAATCTGTTACAAAATTTTAACATTGTGGTACAAAGAACAACACTGTTAGAGGCATCTTAGTCTAGTTACAGTACAGATCTTGTTAACAAAATGAAAAGTTATATTCAAAATCTTTTCCATTTAGGTCTCAAACAGGCACTGGAAACTGTGAATGACTATAATCCACTGATGAAAGACTTCCCTCTGAATGACTTGCTGTCTGCTACTGAGCTGGACAAAATAAGGCAGGCCCTTGTTGCAATATTTACCCATTTGAGAAAAATCAGAAACACAAAATACCCAATCCAAAGGGCATTGCGTTTAGTAGAGGCTATTTCAAGAGATCTGAGCTCTCAGCTACTGAAAGTGTTGGGAACCAGAAAACTGATGCATGTTGCCTATGAAGAGTTTGAAAAGGTGGGTTCATGGCTTTGTGATACTGGCCACTGTATTTTTGCATTGAACAGTGACTTTCAGGAAGCATTTCATTTGGGAACTGATTGTCTGTTCTAAAACTCTTTTCAGGTAATGGTTGCATGCTTTGAAGTATTCCAAACCTGGGATGATGAATATGAGAAGCTCCAAGTTCTGCTTAGAGATATTGTGAAAAGAAAAAGGGAAGAGAATCTGAAGATGGTGTGGCGGATCAATCCTGCTCATAGGAAACTCCAAAGTCGTCTTGATCAAATGAGGAAATTCAGGCGTCAGCATGAGCAGCTCAGGGCAGTTATTGTGAGAGTCTTGCGACCTCAGGTAATTTCCTTGGTTGTTACTGAACAGAAAATCTGTGTGACTTCTTCAAGAATGTTACTGTTACTTAAAGAAGTTACCAACACAAAACTAATGTAAAAATCAGTTTCAGTGCCTGCTTCCAAAACCAGTTTAGTTTCAAACCCTTGCTAATAGGCTTAGCTTTAATTCTGACTTACATTGCATAATACATGACTGTGCTCATGTTAATAAACACAGCAAGTCTAGACATACAAATCCTTGAGCTTGGCTAAACCACAGTGGAAAATGAGATCATGCTGCATAGTAGTGGAAGTTTGTAAAGTTGCCCTATTCCTACTGGAACTTAAATGTAAAGCATTACTGAAAGTTTGTTAAGGATTTGTTACTAATTTGTAGGGAGGGTTGCAAGGCTTTTTGGAGGAGACTCCGTGTAGGTGTTTTCATGTGAGTTTTGAACCCACGGCTCACTAAACTGTGATTCTAATGTAGGTAACTGCTGTTGCCCAGCAAAATCAAGGAGAGGTACCTGAACCACAAGATATGAAAGTAGCAGAAGTCCTTTTTGATGCTGCAGATGCTAATGCAATTGAAGAAGTCAATCTTGCTTATGAGAATGTTAAGGAAGTAGATGGATTAGATGTTTCCAAAGAAGGTACAGAAGCCTGGGAGGCAGCAATGAAGCGCTATGATGAAAGGATTGACAGAGTTGAAACAAGAATAACCGCCCGTTTGAGAGATCAGCTTGGTACAGCGAAGAATGCCAACGAAATGTTCAGGATCTTCTCTCGGTTTAACGCCCTCTTTGTCAGACCTCACATTCGCGGGGCCATTCGTGAATATCAGACACAATTGATCCAGCGTGTGAAAGATGATATCGAGTCTCTTCATGACAAATTTAAAGTACAGTACCCACAGAGTCAGGCTTGTAAAATGAGTCATGTTCGTGACTTACCTCCTGTGTCTGGATCTATAATTTGGGCAAAACAGATTGACAGGCAGCTCACGGCTTACATGAAGCGTGTTGAGGATGTCCTTGGTAAAGGCTGGGAGAACCACGTAGAAGGTCAGAAGCTAAAGCAGGACGGAGACAGCTTTCGCATGAAGCTCAACACTCAGGAGATCTTTGATGACTGGGCGAGAAAAGTTCAGCAGCGCAATCTTGGTGTGTCTGGCCGCATTTTCACCATTGAAAGCACTCGTGTTCGAGGTCGAACTGGAAATGTCCTGAAACTGAAAGTCAACTTCCTCCCAGAAATCATTACGCTTTCAAAAGAAGTCCGAAACCTGAAGTGGCTTGGTTTCCGTGTCCCACTAGCAATTGTCAACAAAGCTCACCAGGCAAACCAGCTCTATCCTTTTGCTATTTCTCTCATTGAAAGCGTCCGCACATATGAGCGCACATGTGAGAAGGTTGAAGAGCGTAACACTATCTCTCTGCTGGTTGCCGGCCTGAAGAAAGAGGTGCAGGCTTTGATTGCAGAAGGAATTGCACTTGTGTGGGAATCCTACAAACTTGATCCATATGTACAGCGTCTAGCAGAGACTGTCTTCAGTTTCCAGGAAAAGGTTTGTTTTGTCTTTCAAGTTCTGCAAAATTTTTGCTTTTATACAGATACTTCAAGTACAAATGTGTCATTATCCAAAAGTGGAATTGGATAACTCAGGACCAGTTCTGTAGCTCTTGGGTTATGTAAGTGATTGATCAAAATAAAGTAAGTGATTAACCATTACTGCATAATTATTGTTGCCTCGATCTAACCTGTCAAACTAAGCATCCCATTTTTCCTAAACCGTTTTAGGTGGACGATCTGCTCATTATTGAAGAGAAAATAGACCTGGAAGTGAGATCATTGGAAACGTGCATGTATGATCACAAGACTTTCTCTGAAATCTTGAACAGAGTTCAGAAAGCTGTGGATGACTTAAATCTTCATTCATATTCAAATTTGCCAATTTGGGTGAATAAGCTGGATATGGAGGTAGGTTTGAGATGAAGAAGTAGTATATATTTAGAGGATAGATTTTAATCAGATGCAAAATGTATTTTGATTATACTCTTCATAGTCATTCGGATAAATTCTGTCTCCCCATTCCCTGAAAATTTCAGTGCATTTGGGTATGCAGAAGATGTAATACCTGTATTGTTTGGGGGTTTTTTTGCTGTTGACTTTTGGGATTAATTAAATCAAGGGGTGTTTTGTCTTTTGAAGAAAAAAATTTGATACAGCTTGACTGTGTAGAAGGTGCTGAGTAGCAAGGTTAATAAATGGTAGTGGAAATTTGCTATGCTGGTAGCAAAGGCTTGCTGCCTTCATATTATTTGGTTCTGCCTGTTAAATTTCATGTTAATTGGGTCATTAGTCCAACCTCAATACGGTTAAAATTGTTTGATTCTGTTAAAGTCCATGAAGACCAGGAGAATTTTTCACTTGATATGCAGTGAAAATGTACCAAAAATCCTAAATCTTGTTAGTCATAGAATGGTCCAGGTTGGTAGGGACGTTAAAGATCGTCTAGTTGCAACTCCCATGCCATGGGCAGTTGATGCCATCGACTAGGCCAGGTTGCGCAAAGCCCCATCTAACCTGGCCTTTAACACTTCCAGGGATGGGGCATCCACAGCCTCTTTGGGCAACCTGTTCCTGTGCTTCACCACCCTCAGTGAAGTATTTCTTCCTAATACCTATTCTAAAACTACTCTTTTTAAATTTAAAGCCATTCCCCACTGTCTTATTGCTACAAGCACTTGTAAAAAAGTCCCTCTGTAGCTGACTTGGAGCCCCTTCAAGTACCGAAATGATTTCGTAAAGGAGCACTTGGTTCTTTGACGTGCCATAGTGTGCCACGGGTGTCAGAATATATTGATAATGGGGATTTTCATGCAGTGAATATGCAGATTTATCCTCCAATGTGTCGTACTTACTTTCTTTAGATTGAAAGAATCCTGGGTGTTCGTCTGCAAGCTGGACTAAGGGCCTGGACCCAAGTTCTTCTTGGACAAGCAGATGACAAAGCAGAAGTCGACATGGATACAGATGCTCCTCAAGTGAGCCATAAGCCTGGTGGTGAGCCCAAGATCAAAGTAAGTTTTCATGTGGGTTTTTTTTTGTTAGCTTTTTTGTTTGGTTGTTTTTTCCTAACTGTCAGTTAGTCAATGCTGGAATTATTTTTGAGGCTTGTATGGGAGATGTATATTCCTTCTACATCTGTTTTTGGAGGAATACTTGCCACTTCCCATTTTTCAAAAGTGCTTTATGAAGTCCAGACCTCTTGTCTACATGTAGTAGTATCTGCCAGTACAGCTGTGTGTTTTTACTGTTTTTTGCAGAACATTGTACATGAACTAAGAATAACCAACCAGGTGATATACTTGAATCCACCAATTGAAGAGTGTAGATACAAACTTTACCAAGAAATGTTTTCTTGGAAGATGGTAGTCCTGTCACTACCAAGAATTCAAAGTCAGAGGTATCAGGTAAGTGTAATGAATCTGTGCGTAAGTCTGAGCAATTACCTTCATTTTGCAGTTAATTGTCCCTGATAAGCTAATGTGTTGCTCTAGAAATTAATCTGAGCGCTCTGGAAATTAGTGTATATCACAAGTATAATTGTGGTTCTTAGGTCGGAGTGCATTATGAGCTGTCTGAGGAAGAGAAGTTCTATCGTAATGCATTGACAAGGATGCCTGATGGCCCTGCAGCTCTGGAGGAGTCATACTCAGCTGTCATGGGAATTGTGACCGAAGTGGAGCAGTATGTCAAGGTAGGAGGCTGACACCATGTAATGGTGCAGCAAAAATTAACATGGACTTTCAGTTTTCCTGGGGGTTGGAGGGACATATATCTTTTGGAATATACTGGAGAAGTTCTGAACATTGTGAAATACCTCAATTAGGTTTGGCTGCAGTACCAGTGTCTGTGGGATATGCAGGCTGAAAACATATACAACCGTCTTGGAGAAGACCTGAATAAGTGGCAAGCCCTTCTAGTTCAGATAAGAAAGGCAAGAGGAACATTTGACAATGCAGAAACCAGAAAGGAATTTGGACCTGTTGTCATAGACTATGGCAAGGTAAGAAATTGTACTAATTGTTCGTGATAAATGCATTAAATTCCAGAATGCACATATAACAAATAGCAAGGCTGACACATTACTATTATGTAACATTATTCACTTGTAGGTGCAATCAAAGGTGAACTTGAAATATGACTCCTGGCACAAGGAAGTGCTCAGCAAATTTGGACAAATGCTTGGTCAGAATATGACAGAGTTTCATTCACAAATTTCTAAGGTAAATTAAGTCCTAATTCCAGTTTTGCACTTTCAGATTAATTGTTCTAGAATGCTAAAACACTGATTTGTACCCTTAACAGTCCCGTCAAGAGCTGGAGCAGCATTCTGTGGACACTGCTAGCACATCAGATGCAGTGACATTCATCACATACGTGCAGTCCTTGAAACGTAAAATCAAACAGTTTGAAAAGCAAGTTGAGGTATGTTGTTTTGCTTATGATTCTTACTTGCAGAAGGGTCAGGCTTAGTTCTTAAGATGCAGCTTCATGGTATTTAGGTTCTCTTAAAAACAGACTTGAACTTGATATTCTGAAAAAAACCATGAACTCTATAATGATCATTTTTAAAAATATGTTGTGTTTAGCCTTGTGTCTAAAGTTAGTTTTGTCTTTTTAACTTAGAACCACTGTCTCTTGTAGCTTTATCGTAATGGTCAGCGTTTGCTTGAGAAACAAAGGTTCCAGTTTCCTTCCTCTTGGCTGTACATTGACAACATTGAAGGAGAATGGGGTGCCTTTAATGACATTATGCGCAGAAAGGATTCTGCCATTCAGCAACAAGTAGCAAATTTGCAGATGAAAATCGTTCAAGAGGACCGTGCAGTGGAGAGCCGAACAACTGACTTGCTGACAGACTGGGAGAAAACAAAGCCCGTAACAGTAAGTAGGGATGAATAACATTCAATAAATGTGGTAGATTTTCTGCATTCAGTAAGAAGTAGGGTGTTTATTTTTATGATCTGTTTTATAGGTTTTCATTTTAGATGATGGTAGAAGTCTTCTGAGGGGTTCTATAATAACTTGTCAATATGTTGATTTGGCGGGATGGTTGTAGAGGGAAATTCACACTTAAAGCATAGGCCTCTGTTAGGTGCAGAAAGGAGGATGACTTCAGTGACTAACAGAGTTTTGTATGAAACAAGGGATGTGTCAAAGCTATGCATGTAGGAGGAATCAGAAGCAAGCTGCTTTTTGCTTATGTGGGTTTTTTCCTAAAGTGTGTTTTAGTAAAGCCAAAAACTGCATGTAAAATCAGAATGAGACTTATTCTGGACTAATACGTTGCCTTATTGTCAGCAGACTGAAAATGGAAAGCTAATGAGACAAACCAACATTTAGTATTTAGTCCTTGCTTTTAACTTGCATTCAGCATGATTGTAGGATTATTGGATTAACGCATCCCATGCAAACTTTAGGGAAATCTGCGTCCAGAAGAGGCTCTTCAAGCTCTTACCATTTACGAAGGAAAATTTGGCAGGCTGAAGGATGATCGTGAGAAGTGTGCGAAGGCCAAGGAAGCTCTGGAACTGACAGACACAGGACTGCTCAGTGGCAGTGAAGAACGTGTCCAGGTACAACCTGCTCACACAACTTCTTGTCAGTTGTGGATAAAGCGTTTCAGTTCCATCATTCTCTCCCTTAAAAGAGGAACTTGTAGCCTGTGCTGTACAGGTATCAAGGACACAATCTCCACACTGGTTCAATTCTGGCCTTAAGAGATTGAGATCTCTGTTGTGTCTGTCATATTCTTTTGAAACAATTGTGTGACCTGAGATGCGAAAATCTCATCTTGGTCACTTGCTATTGCAGTTCTCTTGAACTGGCAAGCCATCTGAAGGTTTTTAACATATTAAAAGTTAGTGAATTAGAAGAAATTAGCAGTAATTGCTAATGTTTGATACATTCTTTACTACAGGTAGCACTTGAAGAGTTGCAGGATCTCAAAGGCGTCTGGTCTGAACTCTCAAAGGTCTGGGAGCAGATTGATCAAATGAAAGAACAACCCTGGGTTTCAGTACAGCCTCGCAAGGTACTTCACTCCTATATACATAAACAATATAGCTGCCACAAGTATATGCAAATTAGGAATTAGACCTCTTGATATAGACATACTCAATTGTCACAATCTGGATCATTTTCAGTGTTCAGGTACCTTTTTCAGTACCTATCTGAGCATGTTTCTTCTTATGCTGAGATAAAAAATATTCACAGGATTTGTCACAATTTAATTAACATTACAGAGGATTTATGCAGCTCTAGTAGTTTTGAGATTGAGATTGGACTGCATCTAAGAGAAAAAACTGTGCTGTTTTTAAATAAGCTGTTCAACCTCATCTGGGAAACTTCATTATATGGTTGGGTGAACAGTGTAAGTTTTAGTTCAATGCTTAGGAGGTAAAGAGCAGTAGAATCACTAAACCATAAACTGCCTGTGACAAAACTATGTTGTAAATCTTAATCAGAACAACAAAATCACATTCCCAGCTATCAAGAAACCACATCTTAGGCAAAATACATATAACACCTTAAAAGAGCCATCCTGTCATTAATATCTCATTAGCGAGAGTTGTCTGTAAAAAATACATAGACAACTTGTACAGTTGTGTGCACAGCACTTGTAGAGAAGGATTTCATTGCTTTTATGTTATTGACAGCTTCGACAAAACCTGGATGGTCTGCTGAACCAGCTGAAGAACTTCCCCGCCCGCTTACGACAGTATGCATCCTATGAGTATGTTCAGAGGCTTCTGAAGGGCTACATGAAGGTGAGTTATACTCACTTCTAAGATGCATGTGTTTTGTATTGAAGTCCAAAGGTCTAACTTGCTTTCTTGTCTTCTCTAGATAAACATGTTAGTTATCGAACTGAAATCTGAGGCGCTTAAAGACCGTCACTGGAAACAGCTGATGAAGAGGCTTCATGTTAACTGGGTTGTGTCAGAATTGACCCTGGGTCAGATCTGGGATGTTGATTTACAGAGAAACGAAGCAATTGTCAAAGATGTTCTGCTTGTGGCTCAGGGAGAGATGGCTTTGGAAGAGTTCTTGAAACAGGCTAGTATCAGCTCTTATTTGTATGGTTGCAATAGCAAACCAAAGAGTTGCTGTTGAGGAGCTGACACTAGTGTAGTAAACTTGTCACTCTACACTGTTGATACAAGTGCCAAGACTCCATGGAACAGGGGAACAGTTTAAAGCTATGTAAGCTTCCCCTGATGAAACTTGCATTATTTGGGGAAAGCAGTTCTTGATAGTGACTGCAACGACCCCACCTTGTTCGGGTTTTACCTAACTGCATCATATGTTCAATAATTTTAAAAAAAGCTTGAGCATAAACCCAGAATCCTTGGGTAATAAAAAATAATCTCGATAACTGTAGCATTTCTACTTTGTAACTATGTTGGAGCAGAAATGATTGATGTCATATTTTAACATCTTTTTCTTCAGATAAGAGAAGTGTGGAACACTTACGAGCTGGACTTGGTCAATTACCAGAACAAGTGTCGTTTGATTCGTGGATGGGATGACCTTTTCAACAAAGTAAAGGAGCACATTAACAGTGTGTCTGCTATGAAGCTGTCACCATACTACAAGGTAAAACAGAGAACAAATCTAAAGATCTCTATTTAATTCTGCCTTCGCCTCTTGTTTAGTTCATATATTTGTCAGCAGGGACCATATTCACTGTGTAAACTGATAGACAGTTAATTGCATAGGCATACCTTGTAACTCTCACGGAACTTTTTCCACTAATAGTTATTAGCAGTCAAAAGCCTGATAATTGTAAAATGAGTATTAATGGAGTGTCTGAACTTCAGGTGTTTGAGGAAGATGCCCTTAGCTGGGAAGATAAGCTGAACCGGATCATGGCACTCTTTGATGTCTGGATAGATGTCCAGAGGCGATGGGTTTACCTGGAGGGCATCTTTACTGGCAGTGCAGACATCAAGCACTTGCTGCCTGTGGAGACACAGCGGTTCCAGAGGTAAGTTTTTAATTGCTTTGTTCTTTTCTTGCCTCCCTTGGGGCACCATGTGGCCAGGCCTGAAACTTCATGACACAGTGTAATGCCCTCCAAATTGAAATACTGACTGTATTCTTACCTGGTCCAGCTGCATTACAGCCCTGCTGTAGATGTAAGTTCATCAAGCAAAGACATGCAACTATGACAAAAATGTGAATAGTAAACAGGCTGATGCACAATTTTTAGGAAATGGAGGTTTTAGATGATTAGGATTCAGGTGGTTTTTCTTGCTAGTTCAAGCCAGCTTACTTCAAGGACATTTCTGACTTTGGGGCTGCAAGCAGCAGACTTTTTCTGTTGCTGCAGCCTTTAGTCTCACCCTTGAAATCTTCCTCTGCTTTAAGTTGCTCTGATCATATTTATTCATTCCACATGCTTCCAGTCTGATCAAAGAATCAGATTTATGCATTTCTTCAGGAAATGAAGAAAAGTAGACCTTCTGCAGAGGAATTAGTATATTGAACATTGCAAAGAAGTTAGATTTTGTTGTCAGCTTGAGGTAGATGAAGAGCTATTTCGGGAATTTAACCTGGTGTTACCTAGAGCAGCTGCAACAATTCGAGACAGAACAGTCATTTAGAGACAAGTAACTTCTGTCTTCTGCAGGTCTGTGTTCACTGAGTTTGCACTAATGTACTGTGTTACTTTACTTGCAGCATCAGCACTGAATTTTTGGCACTCATGAAAAAGGTGTCCAAATCTCCACTTGTGATGGATGTTCTTAACATTCAGGGTGTGCAGAGATCATTAGAGAGACTGGCAGACTTGCTTGGGAAGATACAAAAGGCACTGGGAGAATACTTGGAAAGGGAGAGGTCCTCTTTTCCTCGGTAAGAAGTTGATTCTAGCTAGTTGACTCTTGAAGTAATGTTTCTGTGCAGGAATTGCTGTACTGCTCTGTAAAGCCTGTGCCAGTTTTTGTCTATTGCATATATATGGTGTTACAACCATTCGAATCTGTGTTGTCTGTATTCAGAATTCAGTTGCAGCCATTTCTGAGGAAGGGGCACTGAAACTTCCCTTACTTGGTTGTCTGTGGCTGGTTGCAGGATTCAGATGTTGCTTAAGGAACCATTGCAGCTGATTTCTGTAAACTTAAAGGTTCTTCTGCCATTTGATTGAAGGGCAGGTTTTGACTTTGCTGTAGTCCTCAACTAGTTTGTCACTTAGCATGATAGTGTAGGGGTGGGGGAGGTACTGAGTGGAATTTTCCCTGCCCAATAGACTTAATTCAATTCCAAGCTCTACTGCGGGTATTTCAGGGTAAAGACAATGATTCACAGTATGGAACATGTATATACTTGTGTATGTTACAGACCACATGACCTTTGACTTAATGGTAGCACTGAGATACAACTTCTAGCAAATTTGTGGTTCGTGCACTCTTGCAGTGTTAGGGAAATGACTGTCAATTACTCCTTACAGTGGCTATCCGTGAAGCATAATTCATAAATTCAAAGTGATAGTTGGAGTTCTGATATAGATCTCATTTTCTGTGATTATTAGGTTTTATTTTGTTGGTGATGAAGACTTGCTTGAAATCATTGGAAACAGCAAAAATGTTGCTAAACTGCAGAAACACTTCAAAAAAATGTTTGCTGGAGTTTCTAGCATTATTCTCAATGAAGATAACTCTGTGGTTCTTGGCATATCCTCACGTGAAGGAGAGGAGGTATATATAGCTGAAGTGTTTCTTTGTAAATAAAATTTGGAAAATTCAAGTGAATGTGGTCTGACTTCAATCTTCAATTTTTCAGGTGCTGTTCAAAACACCTGTCTCCATCACAGAACATCCCAAGATCAATGAATGGCTTACTCTTGTTGAAAAAGAAATGAGAGTGACCCTTGCTAAACTGCTTGCAGAATCTGTTACTGAAGTGGAAATCTTTGGAAAAGCAACTTCAATTGATCCAGCAGTCTACATCTCTTGGATTGACAAATACCAGGTACTAATGTGGAACACCTAAACATACTGCAGCTTGGTTACTTCAGTGAGGAAAATGATCTGATGAGGGTTTTTGTTCCACAGGCTCAGCTTGTCGTCCTGTCAGCCCAGATTGCATGGTCTGAGAATGTGGAGTCAGCCCTCAATGGTGGAGGTGGAGACAACAGCCCTCTCCAGTCTGTGCTGGCCAATGTTGAGGTCACACTCAATGTACTGGCAGACTCTGTGCTGATGGAACAGCCACCTCTTCGCAGAAGGAAACTGGAGCACTTGGTAAGTAAAAACCTCCTTTCCTCTTCTGAGTTTGCAGGTGAGGATTTTTAAAAGTTTAATGAAAATATTGATCAGTCTGAGACTTATTATTCCTGTAGAAGAAGTTCCTTGCTTTTTAAGCAATTACATCAAGACCTGATCCTGTAGGTAGTGGTAGTTTTTGACTCCAGTTAGTTTAATGCTTATAGCGTACTGCAGACTAGCTCACTGAATTGATGTTCAAACTAGCTCTTCCAGATATGCAAGCTACCAATTTCTTCATTCAAATGTGAAATATGTCATTAAGCTGCTCATTATTGTAATTATGTTGTGCCTTTGTTGGTAGATAAATACTGGGGAGGAAGGGGAAGTTAAAATCACCCTGGGTTGTTTCTGTAGATTTTTAGAGGGAAATGGTCTGTTCTAGAAGTACATGTCTGTAGTTTCTGGCAAGTGAAATACCAAGTTCAGTAGTGTAATGGTTAACAGACTCACTTTCTTTTCTGAAAGACTTTGACAACAGTAGGCAATGTTGTTAGTTTTGTCTTTGTAGCAACATTAAGGCAGAGACTGGTTGTATGTCATGATTTCTAAGTGATGGCAGTTTACTGTGCTAATCTGAGAAGCTGATTCCTGGCTTTATCAGCAATGGCTTGTATTGCTGTGGTCTAAAGGCTTACTTCGTTCTCCAGATCACTGAGTTGGTGCACCAGAGAGATGTTACAAGATCACTGATCAAAAGCAAGATCGACAACTCCAAGTCCTTCGAGTGGCTCAGCCAAATGCGGTTCTACTTTGACCCAAAGCAGACAGATGTGTTGCAACAGCTCTCCATTCAGATGGCAAATGCCAAATTCAACTATGGCTTTGAGTACCTTGGTGTTCAGGATAAGCTGGTCCAGACTCCTCTTACTGACCGCTGTTACCTGACAATGACACAAGCCCTGGAGGCAAGACTTGGAGGATCACCATTTGGTAAGTTAGTGAGACAAGGATATGAATTCTTACCTTCTCTAGTAGCTGATTATTTTCTCTAATATATATGTGAATGAGTGGTTTAGGTCACTTAAAGAATCAGCAGCAGGGTTTTGGCAAAGACAGGTTTCTTAAAAATTTGCAAAAGCACAACAAATTCAATGGCAAGGTTCACTCTATTACTTACTGTATTGAGCACATAAAGAAAAATTGGATTAAAAGCAGTTATGCACAGACCCAGGACACAGAAGGGTAAGTAGGGATAACAGTAGGGGACACAAAGGGGTAAGGGCCATGATCTGAGTTGGTAGTTACTGGAATTTTACTTGAAAAGTCCAGCAATGAAAATATTATTCCACTTTATTATTATTACAAACTCTCAAGGCTATTTGTTGGAAAACAGGAGCTCCTTAAACAACAGAAGATCTGGGAGCAGGCAGGGTTTCTGGTAAGCTCAAAAGGAGCTAACTACCCAGGGGCCATTGATCAAGGCTGAGGGCTGACCAGCGTTCTTGAATCCCAGGATGTGGGAGAGGGGGTGAACTGGGGGAAGGATATGCACTACCACAATATAGCATTAATGTAAACATGCAGAACACTTACAACTAAGATACTGAAGAATAAAATAGTCTTGGGGGAAGTAAAAGCAGTTTTAGGTTTTGTTTGAACCCTCTTGACAGGCACCACCAGAATCTTCATGCTGGCAGATCGCACAAGTTGGCAGTGGTAACTCAAGTGATAAACACTGAAACGTGTCTATCTCATTTCAAAAATAGGTCCTGCTGGAACTGGTAAAACAGAATCTGTTAAGGCTCTTGGACATCAGCTGGGCCGCTTTGTGTTGGTTTTCAACTGCGATGAAACATTTGACTTCCAGGTAAGCTGTTTGTTTTCAAGATGATTGTCTATAAGTCTTAACTGAGCTGGTACCTGTGGGTCATACAGAACCTCTGTAACAAAAAAAATGCCTAAAGTGGGACAGAATATTGCTAGGGGAGAGGTCCTGGGTCTTTTAACAGGTAGTTCTTTAACAGCAAATGGAGGGAAAAGAAGAGGGAAGAAGTACAGGACAGGGGCTTAAGGAAAGTAGTTTGAACTATTTAGTTTGCACTGGTAGTACTGGTTTAATGGAGAACAGATGAGAGTGTGAGACTGCTGAAGTAGCTGTACTATTGCTAAGTTACTCTTTGCAACACAGCTGTGGCGTTTACCTCAGCTTATGAAGAATTCTTCAGAACTAAGAAAATTTATCCAGATATTTGAAGATTAATGACATCTCCAAAATGAAACAGAATGCCTCTGTAAACTGCAGATGTCTCAAAATAAAAACTTTGGTCAAGTGTATATATAAAAAACAATGTAAAACATAGATAAGGAATTACTGTAGTTTATGGATTCTGACAGGTTGCCATGTGTAGTTTTAATTTGTAAAGCTGTATTTTCACCAGACCAGGGTCCCATGTAGCCAGCATTTGGGCTGCAGTGGTGACTATAAGAAAATGCCTAGGATATAGTGGGTGATACTCCTTCCTTGCCCCCCAGTCCTCTTCCTCCCTCTGACAGCTATGAGGATCAAGAGGTCCTGGCTGAAATGTTGTTACTCTGTTCACGCTCCAGTGAACCTTTCTCCACATACCGTTTATCCCCTTAAATCCACTTACACACTTGCTTCCATAACATTCTCTAACAAATTGTCCACTGCATCACTGTGCATTTTATGATATAGCACCTTCTTTTTGTCTTTTTTTGATGATCCCTTAGTTCTTGTAGTGGAAAAAACATCATCTTAAACCAGTAGCTTCTAGACCTCCCTCATGTAGCCTTTTACAGAATCCTACTTTAAAGATTGTTCTTTATGTGGAAGTATCATAGTCTGGCCATTCAATTTGCTCTTCTGACATGTTTTGCAGTTCTAGTATCATACTTGTGATGAAGGACTAGAACTGCGTCTGATAGCAGTGGTATCAGCAAACAAAACATTATGCAGTGCAATTATCTTGCAAATTCTTGAACACATTGCAGTACAGGATGTAGTAATAGGACACTGTGGTCATCTTTTATGGTTCCATGAAGCAGGGAACACCTGAAAGTCAGAACTGTTCATTACTCTTAAAATCCTACAAACATAGTAACTTACATATAAATGCAGTTCCTTTGCAGGAATATACTTCCTGCATTGTATAACGTGCTCTTCTCTGCCCCCCCTTGCCTGTGCATACACAAGAATGATCACACAGTTGAGTGGATTTTCCCCTTTCTGTGCAGGCAATGGGACGCATCTTTGTGGGACTGTGCCAAGTGGGTGCATGGGGCTGCTTTGATGAGTTCAACAGACTGGAGGAGCGAATGCTCTCTGCAGTCTCACAGCAAGTTCAGTGCATCCAGGAAGCCTTGCGAGAGCATTCCAACCCCAACTACGACAAGAGTATGTAATTCTTTATTCCTAATAGTCTCTTACATCCTTTATGCTGTTCACTTGTTTAGCTACATTTTTTGCAACCAATGCAAGGATGAAGCCGCTTTCTGTCAAAACTTAAAGTCCCTTTCAGCTGGTAGAACTTCATGATATTTGTGTTGCAGTACTAGAGAACCTGCTGTCTGTTACTGTAGGAAACTAAAATAGGATAAAGTGTGACTTCTGCGCTCAAGGTGATTGATCACTGACTTGGGTGTAACTAAATGCCTTCTCTTTTCAGCTGCAACACCAATTACCTGTGAGCTGCTGAACAAACAAGTCAAAGTGAGCCCTGACATGGCCATCTTCATCACCATGAATCCTGGCTATGCAGGCAGATCTAATCTGCCTGATAATTTGAAGAAGTTGTTCCGTAGCTTGGCAATGACAAAACCAGACCGTCAGTTGATTGCCCAGGTCATGTTGTACTCCCAAGGTTTCCGTACAGCCGAAGTGCTTGCCAATAAGATAGTACCATTCTTCAAGTGAGTAACAAGTTTGGCTCTACTCAATAACAACAGAACTTATTGCTCAAAGCTGTAACAATCTTTGCAACTCACTAAGCACATTATGCAACAATCATTTTCAGTAAACAATGATATTTACTGAGTGTTATGTTGGTTCCGATTGAGAATCGAATTGTATTTTGTTTCTCTTGCTTCTTAGGCTTTGTGATGAACAGCTGTCCTCCCAAAGTCACTATGACTTTGGTTTGAGAGCACTGAAGAGTGTGCTGGTTAGTGCAGGTAATGTGAAGAGAGAGAGGATTCAGAAGATAAAGCGGGAGAAGGAAGAGCGTGGTGAAGTTGTTGATGAGGGAGAAATCGCTGAGAACTTACCAGAGCAAGAGGTAATGTGTGTGCAAAGTCTTTTACCTCTGTGATAGAGGATGCACACTAAACAAAACAAGTTAACTTCACAGTGTTCAGTGTTAAACCATGCAAGCAAAGTATTGTTAGTTACTAAAGGTGGTGATTTGATAGCTTAGAACCACCAAGTTAGACATGTCTTTGGAGTTGCTGAATCATAGTGAAAGACTTGTTCCTGTGAGGTGGCACATTTGTAATGCTTACTGCTGCTCAGTTCCTCAGCAGTTAATAACAAAAGCATAGTGAGGAGATACGAGAAGCTGGAGTTGTGTAAACTGAAAATCAAGGGGAAATCATTGTGTAGTTGAAACCTCATCAATGATTGTTTTTACTAAGACCACCCTGGTCTGGTACTTTATCAGTAAAGTATTTAGTGAAGTATTTCTTGTCAAACACATCTGGTAAAGTGAACTTAACAAAAATCTTAAATGAAATGTGACTCTCTCTCTGCAGATCCTGATCCAAAGTGTATGTGAAACTATGGTACCAAAACTGGTTGCAGAAGACATCCCATTGCTGTTCAGTCTCCTTTCTGATGTATTCCCTGGAGTACAGTATCACCGTGGAGAGATGACAGCCTTGCGAGAGGAGCTTAAGAAAGTGTGTCAGGAAATGTACCTTACCTATGGTGATGGAGAAGAAGTTGGTGGCATGTGGGTTGAAAAGGTAAAATTGCAAACTCAAAATATGGAAGTGAAGTTTATATATAACGCTAAGCTTTTTTTTATATTATCAAAGGTAAAAAACTTTTCACTTATCTTAAGTGAGCAATACATAGAAGCTTATATTGACTACTGAAGTTAAGTCTTAGTTGGTACCTCATTTTTTCTATCATAGGTTCTTCAGCTGTATCAGATTACACAGATAAATCATGGGTTGATGATGGTTGGTCCCTCTGGAAGTGGAAAGAGCATGGCTTGGAGAGTACTTCTGAAGGCCCTGGAACGACTGGAGGGTGTGGAAGGTGTTGCTCACATTATAGATCCAAAAGCAATCAGCAAAGATCACCTCTATGGTACTTTGGATCCAAACACCAGAGAATGGACAGATGGCTTGTTTACACATGTCCTGAGAAAGTGAGTCTGTAATGGCACAAATGCAAAATGGCCAGTACATTTGTGCCAGAGATAATCTGGCCTGAGTCGTAATTCTCTACTGCAACAAGTATTTCCTTTAATACAGAATCATAGACAACGTGAGAGGCGAACTACAGAAACGTCAGTGGATTATCTTTGATGGTGATGTAGACCCTGAGTGGGTTGAGAACTTGAACTCTGTTTTGGATGACAACAAACTTCTGACTCTGCCAAATGGAGAACGTCTCAGCCTCCCACCAAATGTAATGTAACTTTGTTTATGTCATATTTATATGCTGACCATAAGCTTGCTGCTTTAATTTAATATGTACTAGTGCTGTTCTTTATCACAAGCAGAGTAATACTGAGCTCAGATTGTGGTTTGCTGGAGTTAGGATTTTCTGTGGAAGCAAACATGTCACATTATGCTTACTCTGGCCCTGTAAGACAAACTTTGTGGGTTATATAAGTCTATGGTGACAAGTCAATAATGATGAACTTCTACCTTAGGATAATAAAATGCTGCTGTTGATTATTCAGAGTCTAAATGCAAATTAGCTTGTTTTGTAAGGTCTCTGTTTTTTTGGGAAGGGGTTTTTGTTTTCTATTGCTGTTGGTTGGTTATTTTTACTTTAAACTCTGGTTTTAAATTCCTTTTTTTCAGGTGCGTATCATGTTTGAGGTACAGGATCTGAAATATGCCACTTTGGCTACTGTGTCAAGGTGTGGTATGGTCTGGTTCAGTGAGGATGTTCTCAGTACAGACATGATATTCAATAACTTCCTGGCCAGACTAAGAAGCATTCCTCTGGATGAAGGTGAGGAGGAAGCTCAGAGAAGGCGAAAGGGCAAAGAAGATGAAGGAGAAGAAGCAGCTTCCCCAATGTTGCAGGTATAACTTCAATTACATTATGGGACAAATTAGTAAATTGTATTACAGGTAGTACAGTGTACTTAGAATTTATGACAGCCCATCACAGAAAAGCTGACTTCCTCTTTACATATTTTTTTCTCCTTTTTTTAAAAGAATATTAAAACATGAAGCATTTCAGATCTTGAACAAAACCGTTTCCTGCTGCCTGGTAATCGAATGGGAAGCAAATTGTTTGAGCAGTGTTTGTCTCCCCCAACAGATTCAGAGAGATGCTGCAACAATAATGCAGCCATACTTCACATCCAATGGCCTGGTAACCAAAGCACTTGAACATGCTTTCAAGTTGGAGCACATTATGGATCTCACCCGCCTGCGCTGTCTGGGTTCTCTGTTCTCCATGTTGCACCAAGCATGCCGCAACGTTGCCCAGTACAACGCCAACCACCCAGACTTCCCCATGCAGATAGACCAGCTGGAGCGCTACATCCAGGCAAGTGCAGTCTGCTCTGAAGTGGCTGTTGTGTTTGGCTAGATTTGAGTTATTCATTAGGTTTTGTTCCATTACTCTAAAACTAATGGCTGCTCTTGCTGCTTGTTGCAGAGGTACCTGGTCTATGCGATACTCTGGTCTCTTTCTGGAGACAGCCGTTTGAAAATGAGAGCAGAGCTGGGAGAATACATCAGGAGAATCACCACTGTGCCACTGCCAACTGCACCCAACATACCTATCATTGACTATGAGGTAAACCTTTCTTGTGTTAGAAGTGTTGCTCTTTCATATTCTTACGAGCTTGCTTTAGATTTTGGAGATGAAACTGGAGAATAATCCACTAGACTGTCTTAAACTTTACGGTTTAACAGTTCAGCAAATAAACTGCTTGTTTAAATAAACAATAGAATTTGATGCTACAAACCATCCTGTCATTTAAAAAATATTTTAACTGAGGTTGAGCTAGATTGTTTTGTAAATTGTCTGATCATGTTTTTTTGGTGGTAGGTGTCCATTACAGGTGAATGGGTGCCGTGGCAATCCAAGGTTCCTCAGATTGAAGTTGAAACACACAAGGTTGCAGCTCCTGATGTTGTAGTACCAACTCTGGACACAGTTCGCCATGAAGCATTGCTGTACACTTGGCTGGCAGAACACAAACCTCTGGTGCTCTGTGGCCCACCAGGTTCTGGAAAGACCATGACCCTCTTCAGTGCTCTCAGAGCTCTGCCTGACATGGAGGTACACAAGGGAGTGCGTGTGTGCGCTTGTGTGTGTGTGTAAATTACAGAGTAGTGGCGAGTCTCTAATCCTCTTTAAGATTAAAGCAGTCTTGATCCAGCATGGAAGTTATTTGCTAGCCAGGATTCAGTGATAGCTGCACCTCAGTGAGTCATGTGTATACATGGCAAAAAAAAATTATGTTGAAGAGAATATGAGTTCATTTCTCTTAACTAAAAACTACTTCCTTCCTTTGTGTCTTCAGTAATATAGGAGCATTCCTACATTCAGTACTTAAAAAACAGTGGTAGTGTTTAAGAATAGCTCTCATCCTTCAGTGTATTTGGATGGAGCAACAGTTACATGAGACTGTGATGTTCTAAGTACAGGATTGGGCAGGAAGCATTACTGCATAATAAATGGAAAACCTGCAGTGGGAAGCAAACACTATACAGGCAATAACCTGTAATATGGGTGGTATATGTACTTCCATTGTGGAAAGTCAAACATTCCTTGATTCAGGACTCTTGATATGCTCTCTTTCAGGTCCTAGTGTACTTTACCAATTTTTTTCAACTATTCTCTTTTTAAGGTGGTTGGACTCAACTTTTCTAGTGCTACCACTCCAGAACTGCTCTTGAAAACTTTTGATCACTACTGCGAGTACAGGCGTACCCCTAATGGAGTGGTGCTGGCTCCTGTGCAGTTAGGAAAGTGGCTGGTGCTGTTCTGTGATGAAATCAATTTGCCAGATATGGATAAGTATGGCACACAGAGAGTCATATCCTTCATTAGGCAGGTTCGTTTTTCTTTGTAATTAACTGTATCACAACACTTATATTTGGGGAACTACAATAGTCCACTGATTTTATTTTATCTTTGGTTTTTTCCCAGATGGTGGAACATGGTGGATTCTATCGTACATCTGACCAAACATGGGTAAAACTGGAGAGAATTCAGTTTGTTGGTGCATGCAATCCACCTACTGATCCTGGAAGAAAGCCCCTCTCACATAGGTAATGTGTCTAGTAAACTCTATAGCAACTGAATAGGGGTCAAAACTGAAGCATTGACTAATGTAATCTTGTCCCTAATACAGAAATTGCATGCTGAAATTGCATTCCTTGCTTTTGCACTAGCTGCTAGTTGGTTCTTATCATGACAGCCAGACAGCGGACTCATTGTTAGGCTGTTGAATCACCTGTCTGAAATACTGTGCATCCTTCAGAATGCATTTTGGTTGGAGTCATTAAAGAGAAAATCAAACCAACTGCAGTTACTGCTGATGACTTTGAGTCGAGCAGTTGTTTAAGTTTGGCAAAAGATAATGAAGAGAGTACAGACTGTAATTTTCTGTACTGTGTATTATCAGATTTCTACGACATGTTCCTGTGGTTTATGTGGACTATCCTGGACCAGCTTCCCTTACTCAGATATATGGAACATTCAACCGTGCAATGCTAAGGCTGATCCCATCTCTTCGCACATATGCAGAACCTCTCACTGCTGCTATGGTAGAATTCTACACAATGTCTCAGGTAACATTAAATACAACCCCAAACTCCAATGAGAAATCTTCTTTTTATGCTGAATCTTTTAACATGTGTTGTTTGCCTTTCATATGGACAATGTGTGTACTAATTACTTGAGTTGCAGTAGAAACAACTGAATATCTTGCAATGCCAAGGCCTATAAAAAAGTATGGTGCAACTTTGAGATGCAGTTACTAATTCAGTTTAAATTTTTAGGAGAGATTCACTCAAGACACACAGCCACACTACATCTATTCACCTCGTGAAATGACTCGATGGGTGAGAGGTATATTTGAAGCATTAAGACCACTGGAAACCTTACCAGTTGAAGGCCTTATCAGGATTTGGGCCCATGAAGCCTTACGACTCTTCCAAGACAGGTAAAATAAACATGAGATGGGGAGGCAAAACATAAAAACTTGAGAATTCATTTTCCCCACTCCTTGCCAGCTTTCATTAGAAGGCTAAATATAAATGTGCTTCATGTTAAATAGCTGAAATACCAATGAGAATCCTTCCCTTCACTCTAGCTTGGCTTTCTTGGAAGTAGTATGTGATTATATCCTCCCATTACAGAGGATTTGTACTCACTGAGTTACTTCTTCATCCAGACTTGTTGAAGATGAGGAGAGGCGCTGGACTGATGAGAACATCGATATGGTTGCTCTGAAACACTTCCCCAACATTGACAAAGAAAAGGCTATGAGCAGACCTATCTTATACAGCAACTGGCTGTCAAAGGCAAGTAAAAATTTTAAAAATTTAAACCCCAAAATGAAGAAAGCTGGATGCAACTGAGTGATGGCTTTTATGACTATATTAAAATGATAATCAGTGACCATCATTTTGTTAGACTGATTTCCAAGAAATTTTTACTATGATTACTTGAAGTGAATCCTACCACAAATTTAATAGTTGTCATGCCAGGCATGCTATTCTAAGAGCTACCACAGTATGTAAAGGCAGTATTAAATAATATTTTTCAAGAATAGTGAAATGCTACTAGGTAGTTGCTGACAGTTACTGCTCATGGAATCTCTTGGATAAGGGAGTGACCCTTAAGTAATACTTATATTACACACTTTATGGTGAACTGTTTCTTGCAAACTGAAGTATTCCAGCTGGTCAAGTTGTACAGATCTTGCTGGGTTGAGCCAAAGTCTACTTAGTTTACTACCCATCTCTGACCAATAGTAAGTGACTAGGAAAGACTGTTCAAAATGAACTGGGGAAGTGAGGCAAGGAAGTAAGTGTGTAGTGCTACTTTCCAATCTCTGGTAACTGGCAGCCCAGGTTCAGCCTATGGTAGATACAGTGTTTAAACCCTGTGCAGCTGTCTGTGGCACTCTAGGCTGTGTATGTGCTCCTGTATGACTTAGAGGAGTACAGTATTCTTAAGTTTTTGTCGTGGATTGCTACTTTTAAGTATTCTAGTAGTTCTACTTTTGTGTATTCATCAATTCACTGCTAAACAAATTCCCTTAATCCTAATTTCCATAGTGTATTGACTGGTTCTTCTAGGATTATATTCCAGTGGATCAAGAAGAATTAAGAGACTATGTGAAAGCCAGGCTTAAAGTCTTCTACGAAGAAGAACTTGATGTACCACTTGTTCTGTTCAATGAAGTCTTGGATCACGTGTTAAGAATTGACCGGTAAGTTTAGACTTCCGTTGCTGCTTGTGTAAGTTGTGTTTAGTTACTCTAAACCAGAGTAGCCTGAGTTACAGAGTAAGAATGGACCATGATCTCATTGTTGTCTACAGAAAATAAACTGCCAGCCTCCAGATAGCAGGATCCTATTTGGAAAAGTCTATCAGTTTTGGTACTAACTTGAAGTTTAGGTGTTCTAGGACAAGCTTCAGTAAATTGCTAACACTTATCAGTCACACTTGGTTGTGCTGCTTTTCAGAATTTTCCGTCAGCCACAGGGCCACTTGCTGCTTATTGGAGTCAGTGGAGCAGGGAAAACAACCCTCTCAAGATTTGTTGCCTGGATGAACGGTTTGAGTGTCTACCAAATTAAGGTTGGTGTGCTAGTTTAACTTTTAAAAAATTGTTAGTCAAAACTCAACACTTTATTATTGAACTATAAAAATCCCATTAAAAGCTAAACCAAAATGTTAATGACCAATGTTAAATCTTACCAGGTTCACAGAAAATACACAGGTGAAGATTTTGATGAAGATCTTAGGACAGTCTTGAGACGTTCTGGCTGTAAAAATGAAAAAATAGCTTTTATCATGGATGAGTCAAATGTATTGGATTCTGGATTCCTGGAGAGAATGAACACTCTCCTAGCCAATGGAGAGGTAAGAAGATTTTAAGTAAATATTTTAAGCACCTTTCTACAGCCACAGGCTACAACAAAACTATCTTTTGAATTAGGTTCCTGGTCTCTTTGAGGGAGATGAATATGCCACCCTCATGACTCAGTGTAAAGAAGGAGCACAGAAAGAAGGTTTGATGTTAGATTCACACGAGGAACTCTACAAATGGTTCACCAGCCAAGTTATTCGCAATCTCCATGTTGTGTTCACCATGAATCCATCTTCAGAGGGCCTGAAGGACAGGGCAGCTACCTCTCCTGCACTCTTTAACAGGTAATTGTTGCATATTCCAGTGTATTGTACAAGCACTGCTAAAGCAGTACTTTTGGGGGAAGTCTTCACAAATGCTTTGTGTTTCAGATGTGTCTTGAACTGGTTTGGGGACTGGTCAACTGAGGCACTGTACCAAGTTGGCAAAGAATTCACAAGCAAAATGGATCTTGAGAAACCAAACTATATTGTGCCAGATTACATGCCAGTTGTGTATGATAAGCTGCCACAGCCACCATCACACAGGGAGGCCATTGTTAACAGTTGTGTGTTTGTTCACCAGACTCTTCATCAGGTAAGTTATTACTACACTGCTTAACTTATCTCTAGGCCACAGCATCATGTTAGTTTCTTAAAAAGCGTGATCTTTGGCATCCAGATAGATGTAAAAACAATGCCCTGTGCATACTCTGCAACTTTTTGTTCCCTAAAGGCTAACGCTCGGCTGGCAAAACGAGGAGGCAGAACCATGGCAATCACACCACGCCACTATTTAGACTTCATCAATCATTATGCCAACTTGTTCAATGAGAAACGAAGTGAACTGGAGGAACAGCAAATGCATTTGAATGTTGGTCTTAGAAAAATCAAGGAAACTGTTGATCAGGTACATATCTTCAAAACTTGGCCCTCTGTAAGGCTGGATTGATGAAATAGATCTCAATGCTTAATACAAATTCTCTATTCCATCTTACAATCAATCTCAGGTGGAAGAATTGCGACGTGACCTAAGAATAAAGAGTCAGGAACTGGAAGTGAAAAATGCAGCAGCCAATGACAAGTTGAAAAAGATGGTGAAAGATCAACAGGAAGCTGAGAAAAAGAAGGTAAAAATTTTTGTTAAATCTCTGTATATAGCAACTATTTTATTTACTAAACAGAGCATGCAGAAGCAAGTACTGGAAGAAGTTCAACTTCTTAAAAGAAGTATCTTGTCTGTGAAATCTCCTTCTAGGTTATGAGCCAGGAGATTCAGGAACAGCTGCACAAGCAGCAGGAGGTCATTGCAGACAAGCAGATGAGTGTGAAAGAAGATCTTGATAAGGTGGAGCCTGCTGTCATTGAAGCTCAGAATGGTATGTTAGCACCTTGAGAGATCACACTGTGGGCTTGGATCTTAAACTGGACTGTGGGAATGTGTTGTTTTATAATCTGGGTTGGTCCTGTCTAACAAAAGTATAGGCTCTTAGCATGGGGCTGAACAGTGTTGAAGAAATCCCTTCTTTTAAATTCACAGTCTTTGAGCTGTGATTTTTATGCTTTGTATAGTACTGGTCTGATCCTTGATGCTCCTAAGTTGCCTGTGCCCATTTGGCAAGCTGACATTCATGAAAGGGTATCTTGTGATAGTGGTTTGAATGTTATCCAGTAACTCCTCCTTCTCTAATAACCTCATAATCTTATTTGAGAATCTTGAAGCATCTTTACAAACCCAGGGTACACTACTAGACTTTACTAACTGTTTATTTTCTTCCCTATCAACATTGTTCATCTCCCTGGCACTGATTAGCTGTGAAGTCAATAAAGAAGCAGCACCTGGTTGAGGTCCGTTCCATGGCTAATCCACCTGCAGCAGTTAAGTTAGCACTGGAGTCCATCTGCCTACTGTTAGGTGAAAGTACCACTGACTGGAAACAAATACGTTCCATCATCATGAGAGAGAACTTCATCCCAACCATTGTTAACTTCTCTGCTGAGGAAATCAGGTAAAGTGCAAGTGTGAGTTGGTTACATGAACAAAGTATTTTCAAGGAGTGGAGGCTCTTAACTGGACTTTCCTCTATGTAATTGCTTTGGTTGCAAAGCAGTGTGTTGGTGTCCAAAGCCACATGGTCAATTTAAAGTGGTTTTGAAGCAGTAACAGACCAGGTTGCTGAAGGCTTTATCCAGCTAAGGACATCCGCTTCCTAGCTGGCTCTGAAAATGAGCACAAGGTCAAACTAGACATCAGAATTCCCTTCCAACTCCCAAGTTTTTCTGAGTAGAGTTAAGCAATCTTTGACTGACTAATCTTAAAATGTTGCTAAATGCCTTTTATCACCCATAATTTCTGAAACAACATGTTGAACTAATCGAAAAATTTCAGCTACCAGACAGCAAAACTTCCAGGCAATGTTCATTGTTAGCTGTGGAAGGCAAGCCAAATAAAGGGTACTGAACACCTGTGTGCTGACATACAGTGTATTCATGCTATCTGTAAAAACTTTTCACTTGCAGTGATGCCATCCGGGAGAGGATGAAGAAAAACTACCTGTCAAATCCAAGTTACAATTATGAAATTGTAAACAGAGCATCACTGGCTTGTGGACCTATGGTCAAGTGGGCAATTGCACAGGTAATACAGTTTGAGAAAGCAAAGGCAAGGTTGAGCCTGAGAGTGAATAGCAGTGTCTAAAGGTGACGAATTTGCCTTTATTCAACCAAGTATTGCTTCCAAGAAATGGGTAGGTGGCTCAGATGAATGCTGATGGGATGTATAGTCCTGTGCCAGAGATCTGGTCAGTTGTGATACAGCTGCTGCACTGAAAAACCTTGGGTTTGCAATAAACAGTAGAGGATGCTTTCTGTATGTGATGTCATTCTAAGGGACAATACAGTTCCCCACTGGAAAATGCAATGCAGTCCTCTTAATGAGACTGCATTTGTCTTGCCTCAAAGTGGGACATGCTCACAGGCAGCTCTGCCAAGATCTTTTAGGCAGACTTTTAAATAATTGACTAGTTTCCTGAAGGAATAGGCTTTGGGGAAAATGCCCCCAGACTGAGATATCCAAGAATGAGTTTACTTGCCTGTTGGTGTTCAAAACAGCAAAATGCTTGGCTCATTAAAATTGTGCCTACTTGGAATGGCAGGATATGGAGAGACTGTATTTAGCTTGAATCTTGCCAAAAGGCCCTGTCCTAATTGTTCTGTGGCTTAGCTATACTCATTTCACTGCTAAGAAAGACAGATTAGCCTGGTATTGGCATGGACACCCAGTTCAGGATTTATGTAAAACAGTGCTACGGGCTTCATAATGTGGTTTGAACCTTTTGGATGACTTGCTGTAAATCTACAGAGCAGGAAAAGGATCTTGCTAAAAGCAATTACTTACATGTCTGCCAGGTTTAAACCGGAGTCCTAGGGATTGATAAACAATACTAAGTTTCTGTTAAGAAGTTATTCATTCTTACAGAGGTCAGAAGTACATAAACTTAAGAAGATACAGTTGATAGTATATACCTGAATTCTGCAGTTCTTGTTAACACATCATTTTAGAAAGTATAAAGGGTCTATTCACTGTTTGCAGCTGAACTATGCTGATATGTTGAAAAGAGTGGAGCCTCTTCGCAATGAACTTCAGAAGCTGGAGGATGATGCCAAAGACAACCAACAGAAAGCAAATGAGGTGGAGCAGATGATTCGTGATCTTGAGGCCAGTATTGCCCGTTACAAAGAGGAATATGCAGTACTGATTTCGGAGGCTCAAGCCATTAAGGCAGACTTGGCTGCTGTGGAAGCAAAAGTAAGACCTTTATATATCAGTAATTTTTCATTCTTTAATCTCTGACAGTCTGAAACTGAATTGTTCTTCAGACTTGTGAGTGGACTTTGGTTGCTTCTCTGGTGCAGTGCATTTGAGCTGTTTCATCTCTGTATGTTAGAGGCTTCTTAAGCTACTGAAACCTGGCTGGAGTTAGAAATACCAACATGTGTTGCTATTTGGATGACAAGACAGTTTAGATAAGGCTTAAAATACTTAAAAAGCGTTTGGAAACAGGCATGAATGTAGTGTGATTGTAATGCCTTAACTGGACTTATTGGGGAGTGAATTTCTCTATGTACCAGATCTAGTCATTAGTGTGTCGCTACTATGCTAGCACTTAGCACTTTTAAGTTAATCAAGATAACAGTTAAAATCAACATAATTTATTAACACTGAAGTGAAGAAGCACAAAATTTAATCCCTGAGGTTTTAAGTTTAACTTGGGCCTTGAGCTAATATTTAGGTGTTCCAAGAGACTTGTACTGCAACAACAATTCATCATCTAAAGAGTCTACTTCACCACTTATTCTTAGGTAAACCGTAGCACAGCTCTTCTGAAGAGTCTTTCTGCTGAACGTGAAAGATGGGAGAAGACAAGTGAAACTTTCAAGAACCAGATGTCCACTATTGCAGGAGATTGCTTACTTTCAGGAGCTTTTATTGCCTATGCTGGCTACTTTGATCAGCAGATGCGTCAGAATCTGTTCACTACATGGTCTCACCATTTGCAGCAAGCAAATATCCAGGTAAAGATCCAGTCATGATAAGTTAACCATAAATCAATGTATGCAGCAGTTAAAGAAGCTTTAATGTGCCAGGTAGAGAATGGAACTGTTGGAAAAGAGCACCTTGTAGAGCTGCATTTACTTAAAATGTCTTCAGCAGCTATTTGGAGAATTGCCATTTAAGCATTAACTATGTTTCCTTCCTGCAGTTCCGCACAGACATTGCCAGGACAGAGTACCTTTCCAACGCCGATGAGCGGCTTCGCTGGCAAGCAAGTTCTCTGCCTGCAGATGACCTGTGCACTGAGAATGCCATCATGCTCAAGCGGTTCAATAGGTATTTCATTTTAAGATGTGGAGTTCTAAAGCAATATTCTCACAGCAGGCAGGGTTTGCACCTCTTGAATCACAGCAACTCTTTCAAAGCACTGTTTCACTGTTCTGTGAACCTCTGATGATTGTAAAAGCTTCTCAGCCATGTGTAAACATAAAAACTCACATTCACCTTTGCTTGCCTTTTTTGTTATGCTTAGCTGTTAAAATAAGTTTGCTTGAACTGAAGCTCTTTTGTTCCAAATACAGACTTACCTTCCAAAACTCTGAAGGAAGTCATTGAACCTGCTTCAACTTATTCCTTCAGTAAACAATGTTTTAGAGTTGAGACTTAATAATCCAACATAAAATCGTAAAACTGCTTAGACATTGTCTGCAATCAAAACCTGAATAATGAAAGTGTTTTATTACTAACTTAGGTATCCATTGATCATCGATCCCTCCGGGCAAGCTACAGAGTTTATCATGAATGAATATAAAGACCGTAAGATAACTCGTACTAGTTTCTTGGATGACGCTTTCAGGAAGAACTTGGAAAGTGCCTTGAGATTTGGTAACCCACTTCTAGTTCAGGTTAGTTACATGATCATATAGAAACTATTTAAATTCTTGAATTCTGTCCTGAGTGCTAGAAAAGTTCATTAGTAACATGCAGGCAACTTTATTTTCCAACTATAATTTAACAAGTAAACTAGTGATATGTGAAATATTAGTCCTGAGAAGAATATTGTTAGTGAGATACAAAATCACAAGAAGGTATTTCTTTTCCACCAGTTCAAGATCAAATGCATTAATTTTGAAATTATCTTTCTTTACTTCCACTCTCTAAAATTACAACCTTTGTTTGCATGTGCTATCTCTAGTAATAGATAATAGCAAATAATATGGCTAGAATTTAATTACTCTGAGTACTGGGGAGAAGTTTCAATAATACAAAGAAATAGGCAGCTGCAGGAATAGTTGACTTTCACTTGAGAGAAGTATCTTTTTTGCTTCTTAATATGAAAATGAGAAAAGGGGATTAGGTCACATATAAGCTGGTGCTGCTTAGATAGGGCTGACACAATTACAGCCATTAATAATGCTCCCCTTATGAGATTGTATATAGTAATAGCATAAACTCTGCTTGGCTCAACTACTTCTGAATGTGATCTGTATTTCAAACCATCTGCCAATTGTTTGCTTACCAAACCATTAATCTCTTAACACATCTCTGCTTTTAGGATGTGGAGAGCTACGATCCAGTTCTGAATCCTGTTCTGAATCGGGAAGTCCGAAGAACCGGAGGCAGAGTTCTAATTACTCTGGGAGACCAAGATATTGATTTGTCACCATCCTTCGTCATCTTCCTCTCCACCAGAGATCCAACAGTAAGTAAAACAGAAGCTGTCATTTTTGTAGAAATGGTGTGTCAGAAAACTGAGACAGACTTTTGTGTTTCCTGTGACAGGTTGAATTCCCACCAGACCTCTGCTCCCGTGTTACATTTGTGAACTTTACAGTAACTCGCAGCAGCTTACAGAGCCAGTGTCTGAATGAAGTCCTGAAAGCTGAAAGACCAGATGTTGATGAAAAACGCTCTGACCTCCTCAAGCTTCAGGGTATGTTTACCAAAAGTAACTCCTCCTGTTCTAAAAGAATACAGTGGGTTTATTGTAGCTGTAGAAATACACAGTAAAATGCCTTAATACTCTGTTTGTTTAGGATGTCTAACGGCAAAATACACACAATTCAGTTAATTCTTAAAAACTAACGTATCTGTACAATGTAACTTATTTTTTCTTCCAATTAAGGTGAATTTCAGCTGCGCTTGCGTCAGTTGGAAAAATCCCTGCTGCAAGCACTTAATGAAGTGAAGGGACGTATCCTGGATGATGACACAATCATTACTACTCTTGAGAACCTGAAGAGGGAAGCAGCAGAGGTCACCAGAAAAGTAGAAGAGACTGATATTGTCATGCAGGAAGTGGAGACGGTTTCTCAGCAGTACTTGCCTCTTTCTACAGCATGCAGCAGCATCTACTTTACTATGGAGTCTCTGAAACAGGTAGGATGAGTTGTTCTTCCTGTTCTTCTTGTATTTACTGTTTAAAGCTGAAGAGGCACTGCCCAATTCCAGCCCCGACTGCCGTATTGCAGTTTGTCGGGTATATGCCATTGACTATCAAACAGCAGGACTCCAGAGAGAAAAACTGAACTCTTTTGTCTTTCAGATACATTTCCTGTACCAATACTCACTCCAGTTTTTCTTGGACATCTATCACAATGTCTTGTATGAGAACCCAAACCTGAAGGGAATTACAGACCATACTCATCGTCTCTCAATCATCACAAAGGATCTCTTTCAGGTTCAGTTTTTTAACTAATAAATGTAATTCTTTTGTAATTTTTAAGGGCAGGAGTCCATGGCCTCTGTACTAAGTTTCCTACTTTGTTGATAGGTGGCGTTCAACAGAGTGGCACGTGGCATGCTGCATCAGGATCATATCACATTTGCCATGTTGTTGGCCCGGATCAAACTGAAAGGCACTATTGGGTAAACATTTATGTTCTCATTTCACTTTAGCTGAGAAAGGGAGGGCTGTCTTGAAGGCATCTAGCTAAAGTCTTCTTTCCCCTTAACATCAGGGAGCCTACATATGATGCAGAATTCCAGCACTTCTTGAGAGGGAAGGAGATTGTACTAAACACTGCATCTCTACCCAAAATCAACGGTTTGACTGTAGAGCAAACAGAAGCAATGATGAGGCTGAGCTGCCTTCCTGCATTTAAGGACCTTGTTTCTAAAGTTCAAGCTGATGAGGTGAGTGTTGTCTAGGGCTTGTTTCTGCACTGGACTATGTTGTCAAGATTTTACATGTCTGCTTGAAGAGCTTTGTGCTTGCAAGCAAGCTCTCCTAGTATGGGAATGGGGCAGCTGTACGGATTAATAGTGATAGTTACTGTGGAAATGAACGTTCTTACTTCCTTAGTAATCCAGCTGTGAATCTTGTTGTAAATACCACTGTTCACACAGACTTGGAAGTGGCGTCTCCATTCATCTGGTGTTGTGGTTGACCAGCTTTGGTTCCCATGGTGGCAGAAAGTGTGATATACTGTATGTCTTTTGCTGCATCACTATTGTGATAATTATGCAGTCGAGGGGAGCAGCCCTAGCCATGCATAATTTCATTATGGTGGGCTCTTGGACATGCTATGTGAAATGAATTTGGATATGCTCAGCTGCTGAACACTGCTCATTTTTGTGACTGAAGTGTTCTAAGGAATATATCTTTGTTCTGACACTGAAACTGTCATGTTCCAAATTATGTCCATATCTTAAATAGTACTTGCTTGGTTGGCCTTTTTTATATTAAAAGTTGAATTCTCTTTGCAATGTCTGATTTTACTTAAACTTTTCAGCCTGGAGTAACATAACGTGCAACTTGGGCTGGGACTTAGTAGAGATCTGTAGAACTGGGAGTGATAGAGGCAATGTAGCATTAAGGCATATCAGTGAAATTATTTGGAACATCTAAAGAAAGCATAATATGCAAAGTGTAATTTGAGTTTTACATGCAGATTTTGGTTGAAAAAAGCAACAGAACTTGGAGAAATCCACTGCAATTAGTCAATAACTTACTAAACGTGCTGGTCAACTTGTAGTCTTGCTCAAGGAAACATTCAAACCGTTTATATGTGAAACATTCAGTCCATCCATATCTAGAAGCCTTGGAAAAGACTAAACTAGGTTGAGTGTTAGACAGTATTTAGGGCTAAGTTTTATGACTGACTCAGTATCATTAATAATGTTTCTGATTCACAGCAGTAGCCCTGTTTTATTTCTCAAGATTTACTCACAGATGGAAGCTCAAATGCTTCTTTTGGTACGCAATATAAATTTTTATTCCAAAGATAGATGGTATGACCATTAAATGGGAAAAATCTCAGGAAATTCTGCATTTCATTGTTCAACCATTTAGCAGCTTCTGAGAATTTTGAAAGATCTGTTTGCAAATCCAAAGCCAGTAGAGTTTGGACTGTACCAAGTTGAACCCTACCCTGGCAATCTTTGTTTCCTTCAAAGTTTGTATGTAGCTGAACACTTTTGCAGTACATTAGATTCTAAATTTTAAGGCTGACATTGAACATCTCTATTGCACCATGAACAGAACCTGCACCTTGCAGCAGGTTTCTGATGCCTTGGAACTTCACGGGTTTGCATTTTTTTCAATACAGCAATTCTGTATTTGGCTGGACAGCAGTTCCCCTGAGCAGACTGTACCGTACCTTTGGACTGAAGAAAAGCCTGCAAGTAAGTGAAGTTGCACTGTTGTGCACACCAGTTCTACTGTACTGATCTAAGCAGAGTTAATACGGGTTTAAAAGCAATTCTAAAGTAGAACTTAATTTTAGACCTCGATGGTTAGGAAAATCATAAAGTTGGGATTGTGTAAGAACCCAAAGGCTGGTGGTTTTGGGGTTTTTGGGGAGGTTGATTTGTGTTTGGTTTTGTTGGGCTTTCTTAAACCAAACTGTTGTAAACAATAGTTACTACATTTGGTTCCTGAGCCTTAACCTGTAATCTGGTCTTCCACTGAGGAAACATAATTGTACAATCTCATTAGATTGCATAATAGTTTGGATTAACCTTAGTCACTGCAAAGCTGGAGGCAGCTCAGTACTCTAAAAAGCTCCAGGATGTAGTTTCTTTCCAAGGATCAGGCTGGTCTACTAGAATGTTTTCTCCTGCAGTTGTATCTTAAGCATGAAGTCTTACCTCTTGCTACATTAGTTGTAAGTGATTATTTGTTAAGAGTTAGAACTTGAGGGTACCTGTTGCCCTTCAGTTCCTCCCCAGACTGAAAGGTAGCTTCAGGAAGTGTTTGCTGTCTGTGTGGTTCTGGGCTCATTCCTGTAGGTAGCTTTCCAAATTAAGGGTTCTCAGCTTGTATTTACTACCTACCATGAAGTTGCTTGACCGTTAATTGAAGCAACTCTAAGTTATCCACACTATCCATGCTAGACAAGTGTATAGTGTTGCTAAGTATAGCTCAGCAGCAGATTATTGTATGAGTGAGAAGATGTGACAAGATCTTTTATCCCTGGAAATTAAAATCAGTCAGGGCAATACTTGTAGCCTGGAGATTTTGTAAAGCAGCAGCATTTCAGTAGAGTCCAAATGCATCTTCTCAGAGTGGGCTTTTGGAGGGCTCAGGACATGAGCAATTGAGCAGGCAATTAAAATGTTGCAGAAAACAAACCAGTTGACAAGTTTCTTCTGAGGTTGAAGATGGAACGTAAGCATTCCATTAAAAAGTTGCAACAGATCTTTCAAAGGGATAATTAACTTCCTAAATATGTAGTTGTTAGAACTTTAATGCATAAATTTGAATGGAGAATTGAAGAAGGGAGGGTATTGAGGGTGGTTTTCTTACCTTTCCATCTAACCCTGTCTCCTCTTCCAGCTCCTATTGGACAGGCCATTCATCGCTTGCTCCTGATCCAGGCCTTCCGTCCAGATCGTTTGCTGGCCATGGCACATACCTTTGTTTCAACAAATCTTGGAGAGTCTTTCATGTCCATTATGGAGCAGCCTTTAGATCTGACACACATTGTAGACACAGAGGTAACCACTTGTTCCTGAAAGGCTAGACTCCCAAGGCAATGCTTAGTGCCACCTTGCATGAGTTCCATAGTGAGCAAAGCTATCCAACAGAACATTTCTTCACTTACTCTTCTCCCCATGGTATGAGGAGGGGATTGTTTTCCTATTTGTTAATGCAAAACTGAGAGTAACATAATTAGTGTCTCTAGTTGGGCAGAGGGAAGAAACACTGCATTCTCGTATTTATCTAGTGACTGATTTTTATCCTTTTAAACTTTCTGGACCACAGGTGAAACCAAATACCCCTGTGCTGATGTGTTCAGTGCCTGGTTATGATGCCAGTGGTCATGTTGAAGACCTTGCAGCTGAGCAGAACACACAGATAACTTCTATTGCTATTGGTAAGAACATAACTTCATCATCTAAACATAAATGAAATTGTTAGCAGGAAGAGCTTTACAACCTTTCTGTCTTTTAGGGTCTGCTGAAGGGTTTAACCAAGCAGATAAAGCAATAAACACAGCAGTGAAATCTGGAAGGTAAGTTCTATTTTATTTTCAGCTAGAATACTGCCTAGCAGAAAGGTAAGCAGGAGGAAAGTAGTCTATTGGCTAAACAGATAAAACCCTGAGCAAAAATAATGAGACCATCTTTTGAATTTAAACTTGTATTAACAAGCACAGCTGTTCACAACTTCTGTTTAAATACTTTCCAGAGAAGTAAGTTGTATCTGCAAAACAAGCAGGTTAACACATTTACAGTACATAGTAACAGATTCTGTGTAGAAGACAGGTTTAAAGGAGGCAGAAAAATCTGTAGCATTGATACCATGTTCCTTGTAGTGATTGCAGCAAGGATCCATAAGCTGTACATTAAAAAGCACTTTACTGTTTCAAAAATTCGCAGGTGGGTAATGTTGAAGAACGTTCACCTGGCTCCTGGCTGGCTCATGCAACTAGAAAAGAAGCTGCATTCCCTACAACCCCATGCTTGCTTCAGACTCTTCCTTACCATGGAGATTAATCCAAAGGTAACACTGATTGAAGATTTGCTTCTCTGGGCAAGTAACTGGCTTACAGAGCCAAGAGTGCTACCCAGGAGAGGTTTTCTCATGACTGCCTTTCTCCAGTAAAGAAAAAGGAAAATACATGCCTGTCATGGGATGTTACCAGCCTTGGGTTTTGATAACTTAATTGTAGCTGAAAACATCATACCATTGCTTTTGCTGCTTCTCCTGCATTCCAAAGGAAAGGCAGGATTTCATGTGCTTACAACAAGGTTTTGAAGCCAGTGCAAACTGTGCCGTTAAAGAGGTTTGATTTTGTGAAGGCTAAACCAGCTAGATTGAAGCGTATTTATCTTTTCTAGGTACCAGTGAATTTGTTACGTGCTGGCCGAATCTTTGTGTTTGAACCTCCTCCTGGTGTAAAGGCAAATATGCTGAGGACCTTCAGTAGCATTCCAGTTTCTAGGATGTGCAAGGTAAGGCTGCAGTTTGTGTCAGTGAAACTAAATGGAGGCATCTGTTCATCAAAATCCTACCTTAGATGATAAAACCTCAGCTTCTAAGGCATACCTGGAATGTTTTTCTCTCGTCACAGAAGTAAACTGGTAGTTGCTTCTTCTGTTGTTAGAATGTATTAAGTTTTGGTAGCAATTCTAGCATTAAATCTAGAATTTTAGCAAACTTTGATTTTTATCAGTTCACTTGAGTAACAATTGTTGGGTTTGTTTGGGTTTTTTCCCTCTCCACCTCCCAGTCTCCAAATGAGCGTGCTCGTCTGTACTTCCTCCTCGCCTGGTTCCACGCCATTATCCAGGAGCGCCTGCGCTACGCACCCTTGGGTTGGTCCAAGAAGTACGAGTTTGGAGAATCTGACCTGAGGTCTGCCTGTGACACAGTGGATACATGGCTGGATGATACAGCGAAGGCAAGTAGTGTTGTGTGCTTAGGTACAGGTAACAGGTTACTCTGGATCTTCAGTGAAACTGTTCAGGAAACATTTAGGAAGTTAAATGAGTAGTCACAAATAACCTGATGGCAGTTTAATTTAGGTCTCAAATTTGATTCTGAGACAGAGAAGATGTGAAACCTGTTGTTTCCTGCTGATTACAGGGTCGTCAAAACATTTCACCTGATAAAATCCCCTGGTCTGCACTGAAGACACTGATGGCACAGTCTATCTATGGAGGTCGTATCGATAATGAATTTGATCAGCGTTTGTTGAACACTTTCTTGGAACGTCTGTTCACTACTCTGAGTTTTGATAGTGAATTCAAGCTGGCTTGCAAAGTTGATGGACACAAAGATATTCAGATGCCAGATGGAATCAGGTATCAATTTTTCCTTATCCTGATCTCTCTGTACAACTTTTTTTTTTTAATTAAAATCTGCACACAAAGAAAAGCTAAAAACTAAACACCTTACCTGTATTTCTGTGCTGTGTAAACGTCTTTCTCAGGCAAAGATTTACCTTGGCATTCTAATAGAGTAAACTTTCTAATGAGTATTAAAATTCTTGACTTGCAGGCGTGAGGAGTTTGTCCAGTGGGTTGAGATGCTGCCAGATACACAGACACCATCATGGCTGGGCCTGCCAAATAATGCAGAGAAAGTTCTACTCACTACTCAAGGTAAAACCAGAACTTTTAACAATGTCTTCCATAGATTTCAGGTCACCATTTTAACTAAAAGGTAGAAAAGACCTACAAATTTTGAAGAGTCAATAGCTTTCCCCTCCTCCCTCAACACAGTTGGTTTAACTTCTGTGAGATAAGACATTTGAGTAGTCCAAAAACTGACCAGAATCAACAGTTACACTTAGCCTTCCAGATGGCAAACTCCTGTCCTAATCCTAGAAAGCTTTGTCAGCTCTGGAGCCACCTACAGCTGTGCAGTTCTGAATAATCTTAGGCCTAGAGCAGGGATAAGGAAAAATCGTGGGTTTTCCCTGTAGGGTGTTTTCTTCTTGATGCCACTACTTCTCTGACTAATAGAATATTTCCTATTTTAGGCATAGATATGATCAGTAAAATGCTGAAAATGCAGATGCTGGAGGATGAGGATGATCTAGCTTATGCAGAAACTGAGAAGAAGACAAGAACTGATTCTACATCAGATGGGCGCCCAGCCTGGATGAGAACACTGCATACCACAGCCTCTAACTGGCTTCACCTTATCCCACAAACTCTAAACCATCTGAAGAGGACTGTGGAAAACATTAAAGTAAGAACTAAATTTTATTTATGTGGACATAGGAAAAGAAAGTTAGTAAGGACACCACTTGTCTGTGATCACGTAGCAAGAAACAAGTGCTTCCTGTGGCACTGACTGCTGCTTGTGATAGCAAACAGCCAGTGCACATTAACTACTGCTAAAATGTGGCAGTGGTCAGTGAGGGGAGATGGGGCAGCAGCTTCTGCTAGCTCAGAACAGAAATTGCATGTGCTGGAGGAAACTTCTGAGATGTGTACAGTGGCATCTTAACCTCTAACTTGAGAATAAGTTCCCCTGTTGAGATTGCCTAACTGCTTCCAAGGACTTAGTCTGGGAGAGTAGGCAAGAACCTTTTGTTACTGATAAAAAAATCCATAGTTGATTGGAAGGAGCTGCATCAGGAAGTCAGTCTGCATTTATTGTTTAACTATGAATTGTACTTTCTTGTTTCTCCAAAGGAGATGAGATTGTTGGCTGTAAAACAGTTTCTGCACTCACTTTCTGCAGCACATGCTGCATCATCATGGTTAATGCTGACAGTCACAGTGTCACTGCTCAGTCCCCCCAGGATTCAGGGGTTGCTTTTTGTAGCAGTTTTCCAGCAAGAACTTTGATCTACAATTTTCTTTTAATGTTTTGACCACCAGGATCCTTTGTTCCGATTCTTTGAGAGAGAGGTGAAAATGGGAGCTAAGCTGCTCCAGGATGTTCGTCAGGACCTCGCAGATGTGGTTCAAGTGTGTGAAGGGAAAAAGAAACAAACCAACTATTTGCGGACGCTTATAAATGAACTGGTGAAAGGTATGGCCATTCAAATCAGCATCTCCTGGGCTCTTCTTGCATTCTGTAAAGCACTTTGGTGGTCAGCAGCTTTCAAAAAAAACCCACAAAAAACATTAAACTTGCAGAAAAATGTCAGTAGGCTTTAAAATTTGACACAAGCAATACTTAAAGTCGAGCATAAGATTCCAGTTGGTTTCGTTTGAGATTTCAAGTTGAAGTATTTAATACTCGACTTTTTCATATGCTTTATATCAGCAGCTTAATTTCTAAGCTGAGATCTTACTGAATTCTCATAGTGTCTAAATTGTGACAGAACAAAGTTATTAGGAGCAATATTGCTCCTAGAAAATGTCCTAGAAAATATTCAAGTTCTCTTGAGTTTCTGTTTCAAGATTGTACATAAAAGTGGAATTCTCACAATCATTCTGCTTGTAGTAATGCAGGAAGATTTGCTGTCTGCTTTGAACAAAAGCATTTCCTGAAACACAGATACTTGATCTCTTCAAGTTTTTTCTAAAGAACACAAATCTTCATGCAGACTTGAAGATCAGGTCCTGCAGTACATAGCTGTGTGTAACTGCAGCTGCTGCTCTTGCAGGGTGTCTGAAGCTGGATAGCATATTAAATATCGAGTACACTTGCAGGTCATTTGCTTTGCAGTCTTTGAAAGTGCTTTCACTTACCGAGCGGCCTTTTAAGAAAGAGGTCGATATCCCAGTCCAAGGCTTAAATGGTTATTGGGAGAAAACATGAAGTGTCAATATAATGTGTCACATCAACCTGCATACAAACAAAACTTAATTCCAATCATGTTTCCGTAGGTATTCTGCCCCGTAGCTGGTCTCATTACACAGTGCCAGCTGGTATGACTGTTATCCAGTGGGTGTCTGACTTCAGTGAGCGCATTAAACAGCTGCAGAACATTTCCCAGGCAGCTGCATCTGGTGGAGCAAAAGAACTGAAGGTACCTTGTGCTGACTTCTAGGGATTATTGGTGGAGCTGTGTAACTGCTACATGGAGTCTTTACATTAGGACTTCCAAATAGTTCCTCAGTCGATGAACTTGAGTCAATGGTCTCTGAAATGTGCCTGCAAATACTGTTGAGTCTCTCCTGGTCTCAGCACAGTGAGGCTTATCAGACTAACTGTGCTAACTGAGCCTTAGTATTGTAGAATGACAGAGCCTATTGTGGCAGACAAAGTCTTAGAGCAGAAAGCATCCTAGCAGTTACACAGTGTTCCAGCAGCAGCAGGAATATTTTAATGTGAAGAGATTACTGAAGTAATGTTTATTATAGTCCTTAATTAATACAGCTGAAATACTTTTTTTCCCCCCTAACTTTTCCCCCCCACAAATAGAACATCCACGTGTGCCTTGGTGGCCTGTTTGTACCAGAGGCATACATTACTGCCACAAGACAATATGTTGCCCAAGCAAACAGTTGGTCCCTTGAAGAGCTGTGTCTGGAGGTCAATGTTACAACTACCCAGAATGCAGTCCTGGACGCATGCAGCTTTGGAGTCACAGGTAAACTCATCAGAAATAAGGGCATATTGATCTGAAGTGTTTTCAGAAATTTCTGGTATTAAATGAGCTATGTCAAATGAATAAGATCTGTCACTGCAGAAGTTAATACACACTTTCTAATGTTTAAAGATTAGTTTGACATTAGTCACTAGGGAAGTACTTACAGTGCTAAATAAATCTCAAGGCTCATGTCAGTATATATTTAAGTGGTACTGCATAGTGTATCACCTACAGCCTCGTCATTTTGCAGTACAAAATAATTCTCATTTAGTGGGCTTAGCCCTTAAATGATACATAAGAAGATGTGTGAAATCTCTTCCAACTCTAACCTTTATTTCAATTTTCAGGCCTGAAGCTTCAGGGAGCTACATGCAGCAACAACAAGCTGTCTCTTTCAAATGCTATTTCAACTGTACTGCCCATTACACAGCTTCGTTGGATCAAGCAGACAAATGCTGATAAAAAGGCAAATGTTGTAAGTATTGTTAAAAATATTTACATGCACCTAGCAGGTTTTTTCCTGGAGCTTTATGGATACTTGTATTGGGCATCACAAATCAAATTGTTCTTTTCTAATTACTCTCAGTGTCAGCTGGCATCTAAGTTCCAGGGTAGCAGCAAACAGACCTAGTGGTGACTAGGTCTTTCCTTTGAAGATAGGTAAGGAGGAGAAGCATCCAAAGATACTAAAGCTATTCAGGTCATGGATTTATACCTATAAAGACATCCGTGAGTTTATGGGGCCTTGGGTTCTTCCCTCCTAATTTGAGTATTGAGTTACCTGAGCATGAATTCCCCCATCTTGTAAGTATCTTACAGTGTTACAGAAACATCTTGCATTCTCCAGCTCTCTTACACAACTCTTCTATATTCTGCTTTTCCCCAGGTTACTTTACCAGTTTATCTGAACTTCACTCGTGCTGATCTGATCTTCACTGTTGACTTTGAAATAGCCACCAAGGAAGATCCACGCAGCTTCTACGAACGTGGTGTTGCAGTTCTCTGCACTGAGTGAGCAAGTTTATTTTGCCTGGTTAATGCTCTACTAATTGTCAGTCTTCTGTGTAGTGTTCACCTGTACTTTTGTAACCTGGGTAGGTTATCAGATGGATTTGTATCAAGTTGGCTGGAAAGAAATGGGGTGATGCATTGGAAAGCTGATAGACTAGAGAGGTTTCTTTCAAAGGAAAATTGGATGAGATTTTTAGATGGTTATTGGTAGATGTGATATTTGATGGATTATGTTATACTAAATAAAATATATAGTAAAACTCTTTGACTGCCTGTTTCTGGAACTGTAATTCTTATGGTGATGTTTTTGGTCTGGAAAACCTGTACCTGTGATTTTTTTCAGAGGATAACAAGTTCCTCTTCAAGCCAACCTCCAGTAACAGAACCCTTGGAATGTAAGTCTTTAGTGCAGTAAGACACAAAAGTATGACATTTTCTGCTATGATGATTCATGACATTGCATTAATTACATGCAATGAACTGGCTGTTGCTTGAAGTAACTTGCTGAGATGCAGTGAAAAGCTGGAGCATCCTAAAAAGACTTTCTTGTCCTGTTGATGACAGAGTTTTCTTTTTCTGATTTTTCATGATTTTATGGTTCATGTCTTGTCAAGCCCAGGAGGATGATATTAAATGCTTACACAACGAGCTGCAATATTATTTCAGATTCTCACATGTGACCAACTGTTACCAAATTAGAGGAGCTGAGAGTTCCTGCTAATTGGTTGGGTTGCTCTAATGGTTTGGGCATTTGCTTCCTTTTTCTGATCCTAAATTCACTGGCTAAGCATTTCTGTCCATCCTCTCAGAACAACAGTCCCTTCTGACAGTGACTAATACCAAGTGTGCAAAAATGCTTATGAAGAATGCAGGTGCACTGCTTTCCAATCTCAAAACAGAAATCTTGGGAGCCCCTCCCTTCAGAGATTTCTCTGATACAAGCAGTGACTTTCTGAACATGTATCTAATATTTTTTCTGTGATTAGTGCTTCTACAGCTGGGAGGAAAAATTATTATCTCCTCCTGCCTCATGTACTTGTTTTCATCAATGCCTGCTAGTTACTAAAACAGGATTCTGTCTGCCTGCTCCACACTATTTTGCATAGTTAATCACTGTAGGTTGAACTGTCCTGACTGGTTTTGTTACCTTATGAAGAATGAATCCCAGACCAGTGCACTGTGTAATCTTTGTCTAGGCCTGCAGTTCTCTTACCCATGTGAGGAACAGAGATGGGAACTACATCCGTCGTCATCCAGCATGAGTTTTAACCATAACATCCTTGCTTTGTTTCAGCCTATAAGATGCTTTCCTTTACACCACCAGACTATTAGTATCTGGAATTGGTATCACTGCCTCCAGGATCATTTCAAATACATGGTACAGTAAGGAAGTAGACCTCCTCTTGCTGGCAGTGTGCTCTGGATACCAGTTGCAGTATGAAGTATTATCTTAAATCTTTGTAAGATCTGGCTGTTGGCAGCTTAGCTGAATGTGCCTCATTCTCTCAGCACCTGGTTTTTGTGAGTAACTCAGTACCTGGGCTTTGGTAGCAGCTTCCAGCTACTGTAGAACTCTTGCCACCTCTGAGCAAATACTGATGAGGAGATAAGAGTGTCTCAGACATGCCTGAAGTAGCCAGAGCTTCCCACACTCTTCAGCTCTTTTATGTTACCTTTTGCATTAAGCCTGAATTAACAAAAGGTGTAACTTCAGTTCAGAGTTAATCCACAGTTGGATTCTTAGACTGAATAAGTGGATTACAAATATACTGTCCCACATGACTTACCCTTCAAATTAATTCACTCCTGATCCTGTGTTATTTTTTCCTGGTGGGTTATTTATTTCAGCATGCTGTGTGAAACAACTGCTTGAAGTGAAATCCTCTCTAGATAAGTTTAGGGTTTATTTGCTGCAACTTGAAAATCAGTAGTTCAGGGGTTTTTAGCCCCAGATGAAGGAGCTGAGAGCTGGGGGGCTAATAACTAGGACTTAAAATGGTACGACAACCGAGACAGGGCTGAAGGGCTGGGCTGCATCACAATGTCACATTTTTCAAGCTTTTTACGACTTTCTATTCCAGAGAGTTGTAGCCTAGTTGCAGTACACACAAATCTGTAGCTGCAAGGGCTTGTTTCACTGGGGTTTTGTTCAGTTAACCTCATGTTTTTTACTGCAGCAATCTTTGCCTCTGGGACAAGTCAAGGGGAAACCACACTAGTTTGTGTTTTGGGGAAAAGGCCTCTGAATTTTCTGTTTAACCACTTTATTTCCAAACTGATTAAAAAACACTTCCAGCTGGGGGTAAGGATGAAAGAGAAGTTGCTTTAATGAAACAAATATGCAGTAAATATGCAGCTGCTCCTGCAAGTGTGCCAGGCTAGAAGTGAAGTAATATTTTAAGTGGCTTTCTACCCCGTGAAATAAATGGCAAATGAAAAATCTCTGCCAGTTGTACAGAAGAAACACAAGGAGTTGTTACTAACATGTTTCAAGTCATCATTATACCTTCATAGCTATTAGTTCCCCTTCCACATAAATAGACTACCCTGGTTCTAAAGATGATAAATTACAGTGCAAGAGAGTGAGATCAGAGGCACAGCTTTTGCTGCCTACCTGGTCTCCTGTCTGTGGGCACCACTTAGGATTGTTCTCAGGAAGAAGCTCTCAGCTGCCCTGTTCCACCTCACATTGCAAATGCTGACCTGGCAGGTACATGGAGACTGTCTGCCAAAAACATTGTTCAGTGAAGTAGGAACAGCTATTTTAACAAGAACGAGACGATTTCTCTGCATTTGAAGGAGAAAATACATGCTGGATTGCCCTTGGCTGCAGGCAGTTCAGCACTGTGCCGTTCAGTTGCTGGTAGTCAAACCTGTAAGGCAGTCCAGCAGCAGCTGCTCCCTCCTGTGGGCAGGAGCTCAGACACCACAAGCCAAACAAACACTGACATGCAGCAGGTGTGAGAGAAGCTATAGGTATTGAAAGCTAACTCCAACCATGGGGATATCCTTCCTTCCCTCCAGCAAACTTGGGTCATGTTTGGTGGTTACACTGCAACAGCCAGTTTCAGGCACTGCATCCAGGAGTTGGGGCTGGTGCTTCCAGAGGCCCCAGGCACAGCTTGGCTGTCATCCTGTGGATATACCTGTACTGGCTTTCACTAGAATCACCACACAACTCGTTTGATTCCATTACTCAGGAGGATCTCAGAATGTGCAGCTGCATAACAGGCTTGATCCAGCTTGTATAAAGCTTGGCTCAGTTCAGGTACCCTCTGCAACAGAAATCTACCAGATTGATTCTTCAGAATAGTTTGTCCAATGATTTATTCATCCCTCAGATTAAGTTACACGGAATTTCTTTCTTCTTAGTTTTTCACTAGCAGCCTCTGGAGTGAGAATCTCTTGCTTTCTTTTATTTAGGGGCTGCTTGGCCATTATGCCATCACAAGGAGCTTGTAGCAGGGGCTGTGGGGCACTGTCAGCTGGGCTTGCAAGGAGATCCATGGAGGCTGAAGGGCTAATGCTCATCAGCAGGGCATGGTCAGGTGTCAGGCTCATGGGGCTAAACTCTTCTGCAGTCAGGGGTAGTTCAGGTGATTGCAACAGAAAATCCTCCTCTTTTCCAGGAAGGTCCAGGGGTGCTTTACAGCCATTCACTGTCTGAATTTCACAGACTTTTGCTGCTGGGCAGAACCAGTCTGGAGGATTAGGGAAGGGCTCTCCATCATCTGAAATATCAGCATCCTCCAAAGCCATTGCTTTTGGGGCTCTGTTTGCCCATGGTGCAACTTTTATAATATTTAAAGAATTCAAGCTACAGTCAGAGTGAACAGATGCATCTTCTGAATCACCATCATAAGGATCTAAAAACTAAAATAAGTATCTCTATATGTGGATGTTTGTTTGTCCGTTAAAAAATAACAAGAGGCAACATAGAGTGGACTTCAAAATCCCTTTCAACCCTAAGTCACAGACTTACTTGGGAAATTTTTTGGTTTACCAACACATTCACACCTTCTAATTTTTTGATGCTACACCAAGAACAGGCTGCTGTGTAAAACCCAAAACTTACTTGCAGTTTCCTGGAGTCCTTTGCTTTCTTGAGTCCTCCAGCAAGTGGGCTAGGCATGACCTGTTTAAGAGAAGTTAACATGGGTTTATAAGGTATCTTCCCTTGAGTTATTTATCAAAGGAGAACCAGATCAGGTAAAATCCTAGGGAAGAGGAAGCCAGATTGTCACCTTCTTAAAAGACAGTAAAATGTGTGTCTCAGCCTCACTTCTAAAGGCCCTGTAAAGTTAGCCTAAAATAGAGCTATGGCGAGTCTCACTGCACTGAAAACATGGCTAACAACAGCAATGAGTAATTACATACCACCAGAAAAATAAACCAAAACAGCATTTAAATAATAGTAGTCAGGATATAATTCAGAGTTTAGAGAGCTTCCCTCCCCCTCAAGTCCCTTTTACATAGGGATGATTTGAAATTCTAAACAGTGCTTGTAGTCTGGGCCTATTAGACAAACAAAAAAAATGAGACAGCCGTGCAAGGAGAGACTCCCTTTGGAAAGCAAACCACAGGTTTTCCAAAAGCAGTCACAGAAAGAGGGAAAAAAGGTTTAGAGCGGGGAATGTGGGAAAGGGCTCCTTTACAAGGATCCACCACAACTGCTGGGAGAATGCAGTGCCAGTCAGTGCTGTGGCTGCTTCCTGTGGGAAGGGGGAGGACTGAGAACAGCTGAGACAAACAGGGCTTGGGAATCTGGGCTCCTCCTAACAGGAACCTGAAAGCTGTAGCAGGGGAGCTGAAGTCCAAGGCCATTTGTGACCGTGCATTCTCATGCTGCTTCAGGGACCCAGAGACATCCCCACAAAGCCCTTCTGCTTCTCCAAAGAGCCCAGAAATCCCCTGGCTCTGGCCTGGAACCTGCCTCAGCACCCTTGGTGAGAATCAGCTCTTGTTCAGGCTGGCCACCTGTGCCAGCCCCACTTCCACCCCTCCCAGACAGACAGCTGGACTTCCAGCCTTATTTCTCCCAGGAGACACAGACAACTCCAGCTTTACCCTGTGCTTCTGGAAGGTGAAGTGGGGGCAGTTCCTGGCAGCAGCTCTTCTGAGTCACAAAGCACAGTGATTCTCAAGGACCAACAGCAAACATCAATTTTGAAGACTTTTACCCACAAATTAAATATTTAGTTCTCCCCTTCAGCATTGGGTCTTTTCTTATCAACACTAAACATGAGGTTTGACAGAACAATGTTCAGGAAGTTACCAAAACTCATAACTGACTGCCACAGCAGCAGAACTGTTCTCTTAATCTCCAAATGGAGGAGTCCAAAGGTTCTGACCCAGGTTTTCCACTCAGACCTGTGGAAAACCCACTGGACCACAGCTGCTTAAAGTTAGCCATCACAGACAACCCAGATCTGCAGTTCTTAGCATTTGTCTGTCTAAAATACTGCCTCTGTCTCTTTCCTGCCTCAACCTCCCAGAACTGATTTTGCTAAAATTAGTAACAGCTGTAAAGAAGAGCCTGATGGAGAGGATAGTGTTGGGTTTGGGGTTATTGGGGTATTCGTCCCCTTTCCTTTTACACAAAACCAGTAACACCACAACCATGCCTTAGACTCTCCCTACTGAGGCTGAAGGAAGGGCTGGATACCCATCAGGGAATCCCATCACCATCCAAACACTTCAGAGTCAGTTCTTACCTCTGCCTTGGATTCAGACTCAGACTCCGTGCTTGACTCCACTGTGCACTTCTGCTGCAGAGGAGAAAGGGAAAGAAATGGCACTCAGAGCTGAAGCCCATCTGAAGCCAGCTTGTCTTGCCAAATATCCCACAATTGTAGTGCTGGTTGGGTTGTACAAGTGAGACATAAGGGGAAAATAGGAGTCTCTCCCCCTCCTCACCTCCAAAAACACAAAGGGAAGCAAGGCCAAACATGCCTTACATTTGCTGGGAACAGTTACTCCAGGCTTGGAAATAACTTGACAAAAAAATTGTAGTTTGCCCTATGGTTTCATTTGTTGCTTTGCATTTGGTGGTCCTACATCTCAGAAATGTAACTGCAGATAAATGACTAAAACATCCTCATTTTTTCAAAAGCCCTTGCAACAGAGACCTTACAAACAACCAGCACCACTGTGCCCCAGGGCCCACAAGTGGAAGTTTCCTCCCTCCCTGTTTGTGTCTTTGCAGGTGAGACCATTCATCCACACCTGTTCTTCATGCACCCTTTTGCAGCCCAGTGAGCTGCACCATCGTGCTAATGGCAAACCAACCAACACTTTCTGAATTGTATTTCAACAGGGAGGCAGAGAAGCAGCAATTAGAAAAGTTACCATGTATTTACGTGCCAGTCTTTCTACATAGCCTGGGCTTTTAACAGAATCCTCCTTTTCCAGGGCATCTCCTAGAACAGGCAGAAGGTAGGAGAGCACATCAGAGAAAACCTTGAAGATAAATTGCCCAGACGTAGCAACAACCTTTATGCTAGAAAAGCTGGTCAGTCCTTTGCACAGTCTGTGTCAAGTTCTCAAAGGCAGCTTCTGTTTAAAAAGAAACAAGAAGCAGCCACTGTCTTCTACCACAACAATGATTTCATTCACAGATCTTTCATGCAGCATGAGGAAAAAAAAATTTTAAAAAGCTTATACTTTATAAAGTGAATTATCTTTTCCTTAAGGCACTACTGGTTTTCTGACCCCTCAAACAGGTATTTAAGAGATCCAGCCAGACTAGGGAGGGATAAAGACAAAGCTGTGCCACAAGCCAGCTCTCTATCCCAGCTACTCCCTCCCAAAATTCGGTCCCTGTACACTCACCCCCTACCTGGGCTCTGTTACAGGCCCACCCTCCTTCCCTTCCTCACCCTCCTCAGGTTGCCCAGCCCGTCTCCTCCTCCGCCGCTGCCTCTTCCCAGCTGAGGCCATCCCAGCCCCAGCACCTCCCGCTCCTGCAGCTTTATAGGCTGGGCCCTGCTGCCCCCTCCTCCACACATGCTCTGCTCAGCCTCCTTCACCTGGAGAACTCCTTCCAGAAAGGTGGGAAAGAAACAAGGATAAACAGAGTAAAGTCCTTCTGTGAAAGAAAGTGCTTTGAGGCCCTGCAAGGCTCCAGGCTGCTCTTGCAGAGCCAGCTGTGTGGAGGAGGCTGCACTCCCCTCCTCATTACATGTCCCTGTACATACGCACACATCCATAAAATCCCATGGACACACAGACATGCACTCACATCTAGTTTGCAAGGCCTGGTGGCCAGAGATGCAACACTCCCACTGCTCTCACCAATTTATTTTCTGTAGCCCCATTTCCTTCACGAGCCCGTCGGGCTGACAGAAGACAGTGCACAGTCTAAGGGAACCCCCTGTGCCCTGCAGACAGACAGGGCACTCAAAGATGGATCTTCCTGACATTTGCTGGAGCAGATTATCTCCCCTGTGTTGAAAGGACTGTTGTGGGTGGACACACAAAGCTTTCTAAGCATCCTTCTTAATCACTTACAATCCACCCTGTGTGATTTGGGTACTGCCAACCCTTACCTGCCATTGCTCACTGAGAAAAGGAAAAACAGTTTTGCTGTTTTTAAATAGCAGGGATAGTATTTTTTCAGAGTTACTGGAGAACTATGAATCAGATCCATTTTTCACAAAGAAGCAGATCTGATTTGACCCTTTAAAGGCCACATCTCCATTCTCTTTCTTATCACCCTTTTTATAGGGAATGAGGAATTATTTTTACTTTTTCCAAATACATGTTCATTTTCCTCCTGTTATTTCCTTTTAACTGGCTTTCTTGCATATATCTGCACAATGCAGAGGGTATTACTGATTTAGACTGAGTTTACAATAAATATAAAAACCTCAGTAAAACAAACATCTCACTGTGAAGCCAGCAGTGAGTTTTCACACTGAAAAGGCACCAGAAGCAAGTCCCTGCAGAGGTGACAGTGACAACGGCTCACAAACCCCACAACCCTCCCCCCCCACTTCTGCCTCCAGCCGAGCTAGATCCTGTCACTGACACCTCTTTTCTTCCCAGACCAGGATCACCTGATGATGATTTCCCCCCTTCAGCTTCTCCAACCATTTTCAAAACAAAACAGAGCAGCCAAAGGTCTCACTCATGCCCCAGTAGCTCCCACCACCGAGGTGAGAGCTGAGGAGCTCCGTGTTGGTGCCTGGAGTGCCAGCTGAGCTGAATGAGTGCAAATGGCCATGATCCTTCATCCAAACACACAGCTGGGAGTCATTACTCCCACAAAAGCCTGCCAAAAATTAGATACTGATGCTTCACAAGCAACAGCTGTTGGCAACAAGGCCCAGGCTCCAGAGAACAGTCAGTCTGTGAGGAGTTACAGATGAAATGGAGACTGTGAGGGTGAGCACAGGCCAAGGCTCACAGTGAACCCACTGCCTGAGCCCATCTGGGCAGGGTTGGGCAGCAGAGTTACAGTCAAACAATGGAGCAGAGCAGTTGCAAGAGTTCTCCAGAAATCCCACAGGTCCTGAAGGCTTGGTCTCCACGGGTGAAAGGCACTCAAGCATTCAGGGCTGCAGTAGATCTAGATTTCTGAGGCAGTTCAAATGATTCCTCTGGTTCTGATGGAAAAGCAGCTGTCTCCTCACCAGTTATTCCCATTGGTGTTTGAAAATAATTTTCCAGTTCCACATAAATATCACTGTAACTGGCAGGGCTGAGTTTCCAGGTGCAACAGTAAGCTGTGGATCTTCTAACTGCCCAACAGCTCCCAAACCTTCTGCCTCTGGCAGAGGCATCAGCAGAGGTTTAGCTCCTTTCTGATGTTTGCTGCAAGTGACATTCCCACTGCAGCCTGTGTGAAGTGATCCATCTTCTGAGCAACTGTGGGGAGCAGCTAAAAACTAAAATAAAATGACTCCAAGTGAGCCAGGCGAGTTCTGTGCTGCCAGGTCAATTTCCCACCAACGGAATCACTGAGAAGTGTCTGGGTGGGAGGTTTCTTGCAGACTTCCAGTGCACAGAACTGTCTGCCAGAGCAAAGCAGGAACACTGGAGAACGTCTGAGCAAGTAAAGCACAACCCTCATGGCACTGTGCAGGAGAGACCATCACTGTTATAATTTCATAAATCACTCTACACATCTTCTAAACTAACATACTTTTCAGCAGAAGCTTGTCAACAGCTTTTTAAATACTGCATTAGGAAAAAACTAGTGGAACAGTACACTGAAAGGCCTCTCCTCAGGGAAAAAAAAAAGTTTTTTCTTTAAAAACTGTTATGGACTATGGTTTTTTTCTAATTCAGAAATGTTACTCAACAATGTTAATTGACAACCTGTCATAAATAGGCAAGGAAAAATTAAATAGTGAAATATACTTGGAAATTGTACTTGTCCATTTTAAAGCCTTAATAATTAAATGCTTGGCTAAGGGTTCTAATTGGAAGAACCCTGCGCAGTGAGAAGATAAACACTGCCCCACACTCCCCTCCCTCATCAAAACAGCACATTGGTACAAAAGAATGCAGGTCTCTGTCTCCTCTTCACACCACTGTGCTGTGGGCACTGAGAACTTGGGTCTCTGATACATCCACTCCTGCTTGGACCAGTCATGCCCAGGGTGGCTTTATTTATTCACCAGTTCTTCCTAATTATACAGTTTGCTACAAGACAAACTAATATTTGTCTGAAATCACTTTTCGCTGTCCGCTATGACTTATTCAGATGTTTCCCAGATAAGGTTTGCTTGGTTGGAAAGGAAGAACATTTAAACAAAATCAGTATGTAACAAAGTATTAGAAATGTACAGCTCTGCCACCACTCAGGTCACTCCTCCTTCAGGGTGCCCTCACTGTTTGGCAACAACTGATGAAGTTTTATTTATGCACAGGCAGACCACCTGAAATGATCTATTGCCAAGAACTCTGCTGTCAAATTAAGACCTCCAAATGCAAAATAGAAACATGATAGACTGAACATTTCATAGTTAGAGCAGTAAATTAATGCAAAATACCTGAAAAAACTCTTCACTGGCAAGACACACAATTGGCCATGAATGCTGTAAATAAGTGTTTATGTGGGCTATCAATAGCACATTCAAGATGCATTTCTGTTTCACAAACCAACACAGTTCCCTCCCACATCCACCACAGCACAGAGTTGACACTTGTAATTTTTCTGGTCCTTTTCTTGTGACATTTGGCATCCCATTTGGTTTGACTAACTGTTGCAATTTCCAGGACAATGAAACTCATTTTTGTCTTCTGCTGCCATCCAAATTTCAGCCTGTTCCACATACTGTGGTGGGAGCCTTTTCCTAGAGCAACAAGGGCAGCAGCACTTCAGCTCCCAAGGCTCAAAAATCCAAAACACCTTCAGCATAGGGTTCCTTCCAGAGAGAGCAGCAGAATTCAGTACTTCTGCATTCAGTATTCAGGCTGTGCCAAGTGTTACTGTAATCACATATTCAGAGTGCTTGGCTCTACTGTCCTGCAGCTCACAGAGGGAGAAACATTTTACTATCAGTACATAACGCTTTGCTGAACTTCATTGTGTGTTTCTGCTTAACAGAAACGACCTTGTGAGCCCAGAACAGCACTGGCCCTGGAGAGAACTGAAGTGATTACTGGGGCACAGCCTTTCCTGAACTCCACTGTGGTGCTCAGCAACCTTCCAACTACTGTTGAAACAATAAAAAGTGTGAGAAACAAAGACCATGAACTGCTAAAATGGGTAGTTAAGCAAAAGAACTTTTGGTAATTGTGTCCCTATTTCCTAAAATGCATTTCAGCAAAAACATGGGAAATGAGAGGAGCTCTGCACACTGTGCCAAAGCAAAAACCCACTGTCATCATGTCCTGTGCCCAACATCTACAGTCTGACTGCTCAGTCTAAAATGCAGAAAAAGACTCACAACACCAATACATTCTCGGGGCAAGAAATACTGGAGATAACCCTCAAGTTTCACCTGAATTTTCTCCAACAGACACATTATTTTCCAAGGGACATAAAAGCCCTGAGCCATAAATTCACTGACCAAGTGGAAAAGTCTGCCTTTAAAATATTTTGTCACTATCAATTTTTACTCCCAACCCACTAATTGGAAGGTATTTCTACCATTTGTAAAAGAGCTCATCAAATAGATTTCAGTCATAAGTCACCCATCTTACCTTAAAATCCACTTGCTTCATTTTGGTACAAATACTACTGAATCAGAACTTCTGACAGTGAGCCCTTGAAGCAATTGTCTAAAGAAGGCTGAAATCAGCCCTCCCATGAGCATCACCACAATGGAAGTGTTTTCCTCCTGATATTGCTTCCTTCATCCACACACCAAACTGCAGGTCATTGCTGGCACACACACATTTGTAACTCTGCAATTCCACTTACTGCACCTGGTTTGATGTGTTTGTTACTACAACAGTGTATTCTTTGCTGTCAAGAACTGGTAATGGAACACATGAAGAAAATCTCATCCTGGTGGCTGTGCTGCAAAAACAGAACAAACAGCTTGTGACAAGTTCAAGCACTTCTCACCCAGGCCCCAGGCAGAGCTGAGGGAACATCTCCTGCCTCACTGCCCAACAAAATTATGTACATGTTTTGAGTGCACTTCCTTCACTGACAGGGCAAGCACCAGCCCAGCCTCCTCTGAGTTTGCCAACCATAATTTGAAGTGATTTCGGACGTGTAATGTCATGACACAGAATGTGAGGTGTGGAAGATAAAATGACTCACCTATAGTTACATGTGCCTTTAGTCACCAAGAGCTGAAACAATCTCGGTGACAGAATTTGGGTGTGTGAATGTGTAAAGCACTGGGAACTGTGGGAGAAAGATGTCTTTACATGCAAGTTTCATTGCAGAAACCGAGATTCTGAACCATCCAAGGCAAGTGGCATCTATCTGCTCTTTGTTTCTGCTGTATCTTCCTATTCAAGAGTAAAACCTGATCCAAATGCATATGGTCTGCAGAGTACAGATCAGTTTCAGTGGAGCAGCCAGTGCAGGAGAAACAAATCTTCAAACACAGTAAGCTTCCAGCAATTCTGTGAACAGTACTGAAGCAGTTCTTATTTTCCTACTGCTGAATTTCATTTTGAAGAATTCAGAATTATTTGCAATTATGTGAGCATTGTCAGTCTAGTACAGTGGCGTGTAGAAACATCACCTTTAAGCAACTGGCCAAAGGCCACTGAACTCATAAGCTACCAAATCCACGTTAGTGTCTCCACAGCCCCATCCTATGCAGAAAGCAGGGATTGCCCTGCCCCACCCTGAGTGCTGCTTTGACACTGCCTCCCTAGGATGCCAGAGCTTGTGCCAACAGGTTTTTAGGTACCTGTGAAATACCACAAAAACCTGTCCTCTAAAATCTCTAAAAAAAAAAAAAATTAAAAAAATCACCCCACCTTCATCATACATGAATTATTTTACATTGGGAGTTTAAATATCACAAACGACAGAAAGGAACAGGAAATTGAATCAAAGTTTGTGCAAGAGCAGGACAAGGTACGCCAACCTGCCCTTCTTGCTGAGTTCATGAACTCCCAGCATGTGAAGACCAAAGGCAATGTAAACGGCAAATTGCTGAAGCTACAACACTAAGAACCTGATTTTTTTTCACTCCTCCTTCAAAAGGCAAGTAGTTTCACGGCAGGTTATATGATGTGCAATTATGTAACATTTCATGCCAAAACTTCATCACCTCAATGCAGAATGATGGATCAGGCCAAGATTCCAGCACAATTGATGATGGAGCATCAACAGGAGTTAAACTCAGGTTAAGGGTAACCTACAAGCTTTTCAAAGATTGAAATTGTCAAGCTCCTAATTAAAAGTCTTCTGCTTTATGTGGTAGTGACTGCCCAGCACATGCTATTGCTACATGTAACAGCAGGACAGCAGCTGCTGCTGATGGGCATGGACTGAGCACGTTTTGTTTCAGTGTTAACAGACAACTCAGTGAGACAACTCAATTCTTAACACTTTTATTCTTACAGTTCTAGGTTTGAACTGTACATGCAGAGTTGCATAAGTCACAAGAGATTTACAGTGGATTCTATTCTATGGTAGAGTGCAATCCAGAATCCTTGAACAGTATAAAAAACAACTTTAAACATCAAGAACTTGTTAGGAGCAGAAGGGTTAAAGCTTCCCAAAGAATTCCAGCTCTCCTAGATACCTAGTTACTAGGTACTGTATGTTAAAGACAGGAGTTGAAGAGCTGTAGAACACTAAACAAACTTGAACATCCTGATGTCATCCCATCTTCGTTTCTTCTTTCCCACATTTCTGGCAATTAAGAATAAGTCAAAAACCCTGCCACCTGCAACCAGCTAATACAGACAGAAAAAACTACTCCTTACTTGCCTGTTTAGGGTTGTACAGTGTTAAAGAAAATATTCCCTCAATGGCATTTGTATCTCACATCAGCTGAAAAAGCAATGTAACAAAAATAAAGGTAGAACATCTTTGAAAATAAATATAAAGAGGGAATGCAGACAAAGTGTCGAAAGATTTTTTTTTGGCAGGTAACATTCATAATATACAAAATATAACTTATTCATATTAGCCAAGGAAACATTCATGAGTTCCTGTAAACCGGCTTAATCCACCTCCTCCATGCGTGATGTGTCATCATCTCCTTCAAGAGGTGGCATCTCCTCAGTGACTGCTGGACTGGCTTCCTCTGCAGCAGTGTCGTCCTCATCAATGCCTGTGCAGGGAACACACCGACCGTTAGTGCTGGTGGCACAGCTCAAACCTTTACTACCCACACCACTTCAGCTACCTGAGGGTTTCCCCCTTTCAACACCATCTCTAGACAGTACACCCTTGAAGGGGAGCATGTGACCACATCCAGAGTTTGCTGGAGCCAGGACAGACTCGTAACTTACCCAGACCAAGTTTGATCATTCTATAAATACGGTTGGCATGTGTCTGAGGGTCTTCTAAGCTGAAGCCAGAGGACAGGAGTGCTGTCTCATACAGCAAGATGACAAGATCCTTCACAGACTTGTCATTCTTATCAGCCTCTGCTTTCTGCCTCAGTGTTTCAATGATGGAATGATCAGGATTAATCTCCAGGTGTTTCTTTGCTGCCATGTATCCCATCGTGGAGTTGTCCCTCAATGCCTGTGCCTTCATGATCCTCTCCATATTGGCAGTCCAGCCGTATGTGCTTGTTACAATGCAGCACGGAGAAGTAACTAAACGATTGGACACAACCACCTAAAATGGGCATACAAAACCAAGTTTGTAGTTTGTTGTAGTGTTTGAATTACAATTTATCTATTCCATGTTAATTTCAGACCTCAGAACTTGTTACATACAGATAAACTGAGTACTACTATTTACCTTTTCTACTTTCTTTTCAAGGATATCTTTCATTATTTTGCAGAGGTTTTCAAATTTGGCTTTCTTCTCCTCCTGCTTCTTTTTCTCTTCCTCATCTTCTGGAAGCTCCAAACCCTCTTTTGTTACAGAAACCAGGGTCTTGCCTTCGAATTCCTTCAGCTGCTGCACACAGTATTCATCGATGGGCTCAATCATGTAGATCACTTCCAGCCCATGCTTGCGAAGACGCTCCACAAATGCAGAGTTGGCCACCTGGTCCTTTGTCTCACCTGCAAGAAGCAAGGACACCACAGCTGAGACTCAGCACTAACAGAGCAGGCTTGTTTGTTTTGTGATGGGCCTATGCAACACCTGTGGTCGTTCATGTACATACCACAGGGAAAAAAAAAAAGAGCACAGTCTGAAAAAACTCAAGCCTTTTAAACTCACACCCCTTTCTAATGCTCTTCTCCCTGGTTTGGTTGAAGTGAATTTGCATTTCCTGGAATGCCAATTGAAGACCCATTTCCCACTCTTGCCAAGCAAGGAAACTGGGAAGCCCTGTTAACAGCATGTACACATGCCCAAAAAGCTAACCCGATGTATGCACCTGCCTTTACCAACCATCTCAATTCCCAACTCACCAGTAATGTAGTAGACATGTTTCTGGTTTTCCTTCATCCGAGTGCAGTAATCCTTCAGAGAGACCATTTCATCACCAGATGCAGATGTGTAGTATCTCAGCAATTCTGAGAGCTTCTTGCGGTTCTGGGAGTCCTCATGGATGCCAAGCTACAAAAGTAGAACAAAAAAACCAATACTAAATGGTTCCTTTAGGTAAATACTGAACTGCAGTAATTTAGCACTTCAGGCCTAACAAGGGTCTGCAGCTGCCAGTGTCAGTATTGCTAAGCAGAGAGACTACGGACCTTGATGTTCTTGGAGAACTGCTCGTAAAACTTCTTGTAGTTCTCCTTGTCTTCAGCCAACTCAGTAAAAAGTTCCAAGCACTTCTTCACCAAGTTCTTCCGGATCACTTTCAGGATCTTGCTTTGCTGCAGCATCTCACGAGAAATATTCAGAGGTAAATCCTCAGAGTCTACCACACCCCTCATGAAATCTGGAAAACAGAATTACCTTTGTCAGTCTTGAACAACATTACCAGTCACTACTTAAAAGTAGCTCTGCCCACTTAATATTATGGTTTCTACAGAATTCAGGGTAACATGAACAAAGAGCACTACCTTCAACTTCTCAGATACTTATCAGCTGTTTAGGACTCAAACACTCTCCCTTCTCCCAAATTTCTTTAAATACCCAAGGAAAACCACAAGCTATGCAATTTCCCTTAACTTTTTATGAAATATTTTCCCAAAAATTATACTCACTCAGATATTCAGGGATCAGTTCCTCGCAGTTGTCCATGATGAAAACTCTGCGCACATACAACTTGATGTTGTTCTTCTTCTTCCTGTTCTCAAACAGATCAAAGGGTGCACGCCGTGGGACGAACAGGAGAGCCCTGAATTCCAACTGCCCTTCCACAGAGAAATGCTGTGAGAAAAAAAAAATCATCACATTACTCAGCTTGCATGGTTTCCACTGTAACAACCTTTCAACAGCTCTTCAAAAGCAAAACACAACTGGTGACCACTGGAGATTTCCGATGAACAGTGGTCAGACACCAGGCCAGGAACAAGCACTTTTCTTGAACACATTGAATTTGTGTTTAGTTACAATGTCCTCACTGTAGGCACACAGAAGACCATTAAATCTCACCCACTCCCTTTAGCACAAGGCCTTTACAACACTGAGCTACAAACACCCAATAACTCAGTATTTTGGACACAGCACCTGCACTGATTGGCTGCACTCGACTCGCATTATCGCAGCCTTAACAGTAGCCAATGAATCAGAGTGCAGCAGCATGGTTAGCAAGCTTACAGCTTCCAGTGCTGCATACTAACAGTTTATATATCCACGAACAGAGCAACTGTAATCCTGCCTGAAGACAAAAACTTACTTTCACAGCCAGGTGGTCTTCCCAGTCATTAGTTAGACTCTTGTAGAATTCTCCATATTCCTCATTAGTTATGTCATCTGGGTTCCTGGTCCAAATGGGCTTGGTCTTGTTGAGCTCTTCCTGATCAATGTACTTCTCCTTAATCTTCTTTTTCTTCTTCTTGTCTCCATCCTTCTTCTCTTCTTCCTCATCAGAACCAACATCCTCAATCTCTGGTTTATCTTCTGTCTTTTCCTCCTTCTCATCTTTTTCCTCTTCCTTTTCCTCAGCCTCATCATCGCTCACTTCCTTATCACGTTCCTTCTCCACCTATGAAAGAGATCAGCAGTTATATTTAGAAAGCTCTAAGTCAAATAATTAACCCTTCTAAAAGTTATCCCTCAATCTCACAAAGCTAGGAAAAAAAAAAAATGCATCAACGTGACATCAAGCTTTCCTCCTGGACTCAAAGGACCACCATTCTCAGTGCTGAGACACAAGTCCCAGTTTTATTTCCAGGTTCTCATGTGGTACTTCTTGCTATTTACTTTAATTGCAACAATACAGCGAGATGTATTTAATGGTTCTGAGACAGATATACTACTGGCTTCAAAAACTGAACTTACATAGTTCTGTGCAATGCATTTTTAATTAACAGAACTGCATTTCCCAAGAGCTGCTTCCATGTAACATCTGTAAGAATCATTAACTCCTTCTTACATTACACAAATTTCAATGTCTTAAAGTGGTAGTACTTATTTAACTTCAAAGAAGATACATACAAAGAGTGTAATGGGGTAGCCGATGAACTGAGAATGCTTCTTCACAATTTCCTTGATTCGCCTTTCTTCCAGGTATTCAGTTTGATCTTCTTTAAGATGCAGGATGACTTTTGTTCCACGGCCCAGAGGTTCACCTAGAACAAGAGTTTTTACAGGTTTTACTTTGCTGCACCATAGTGAACACTGATAAATTCTTTAAAAAAACCTAGTATTACTCATTTTTTTACTACTAAGGAAATGAAGCTTTGTATACAGAAACAGCCTCACCAATACCTTCTAATGCTTTCTATACCCAACTATGTATTTCAAGTAAGCTTAGGAAATACTCGGGGATCTGTTCATGGGTTATTTTTAAAGATCCTGCATGTAGAGCAGTTGTCAGGTCTCCAGAAATATTTCCACGTCCAAGCTTTAAAACCTTAAATCTTCTTTGCAAAACAGATCATTTACTTGGGCATTCCTTTACATACTAAGTTACACTAAATTAAATGATGAGGGATAACCTAGGCCTGTGCCTGATACTACCCATTTATTTCTGTCCCTTTTGCCTTTTCCAATGCACTGAATAAGTGCCATTGTCAAGAACCTTTACAAAGCACAAACACTTGATACTCACCATTATCCAGCCTGACAGTGAAAGACCCTCCAGCCGAGGACTCCCAAGCATACTGCTCATCATCGTTGTGCTTGGTGATCACTGTCACTTTTTCAGCAACCAGGTAGGCAGAGTAGAAGCCAACACCGAACTGACCAATCATGGAGATATCAGCTCCTGCCTGCAGGGCTTCCATGAAAGCCTTGGTGCCAGACTTGGCAATAGTACCAAGGTTGTTGACCAGGTCAGCTTTGGTCATCCCAATGCCGGTATCCACAATGGTTAGAGTGCGGTCATGCTTGTTTGGGATCAGGTTAATTTTCAGCTCTTTTCCAGAATCCAGCTTGCTTGGGTCCGTCAAGCTCTCATACCTGATCTTGTCCAGAGCCTGTGAGAGAACAAGCAGTCTTTAACATTCCCTGACTACTCCTAAAAACTTCATTAATGCTAACAACATCACAAACCAGACTAGCAGGTCAGGTACTTACATCTGAAGAATTGGAAATCAGCTCCCGGAGAAAGATTTCCTTATTGGAGTAGAAAGTGTTGATGATCAGAGACATCAACTGAGCAATCTCAGCCTGGAAGGCGAAAGTCTCCACCTCCTCCTCCATTGGTTGGTCTTGAGTTTGCACAGCTTCCGGCATCTGTGAGGAGAGAGGGAGTTGAAGTTTAGTCCTGGAATAGCTTGGCACACATACTCACTCTCCCTTGAAGGCAGTAATAATGGCATTCTGAGATAAAGTATTTCAACCACGTGGTTTCAGCACTAGAGAAACACATATAGAAAACCCACTCCCCAGATCTTATTTCCAAGATAGCATATTTTAACCACGTGGTTTCAGCACCAGTGGGAAAAAAAAAAACACGAAGAACTCCCCCGTTCCCAGATCTTATTTTTATACGGTAACAGTTCAGACATTTTAAAGAATGCAGAGACTACATACAAGACTAACTACAAGCTTGCTTTACGTTAACTTTGATTTGCACCGCTTAGAATAGCACTTTTCCTCTCTCGCCCACTATTTTAGCAATTAATATAGGACCTTTATTTCCCCTCATCATCCGCAAATACGGTAAGGTCTTCTATCTGCATTACATCTTTTGTACGTTCACCTATATTTTGCATGTACAGCCATCACCTTCAGAAGCAGACGTTATGCACGGCTGTGACTTGTACACCTGCACGGCTCAGCCTGACCCGTTTCTGTGCCTTACATGGGAAACACCCACCCTTAAAACCCCCGCAAGGCTTAACCCCGCTCGGATCGCACCATCCCCAGCGGCACGGAGAGCTCCGGGGCCGCCCCACTCGGGTAGCCGCATCCCCATTGCCACGGGGCGCTCCGGGGCCGCCCCGCTCGGGGCTCCCCCGCCCGCCGGGACCGCCC
>VWZD01003539.1:110490-125003 GCA_013396695.1 Sakesphorus luctuosus | reverse complement strand
ATTAACCTCACATGCTCACGATTAGGTCTTCCTTCAACGAAAAGTGCTAATATTAGTATTAACCAATTCAATTCATGGCTGAGTGGAAACAGTAGTGATGAAAGTCTTTACAGGCAGGAGATACCTATTTTTGAGAAGTAAAAAATTTGCTACTTCACGTTAAATGTAGCAGTTTAAAATTTAGAATCAAAATATTTTGTTTAAAGACAAAATAAACACAACATACCAGTAAAACATATTAATGTTTCTCAAAGTCAGAGCATGATTTTCCAGTTTACAGGTATAAGACTCTTTACCAATCCAAAATTAATGAATATTTTTAAGGTTTTTGTTGTTTTGTTTTGTTTCTGTAGGAACTTAGTAATTGAAAGAGCCAAACAAGTAGTAGCCACTTGATCATAAGTGACAAAATATAAAACTAGATAGACTATTTTCTTCCATTGTTTCAGATTCTGGTAGAATTAGAACTTCATTGCTCTTTTTATTATAAACTTTCTCTTACTCTTTGGCTAAAGTTTACTCAGGATTTCCTTGTACCCAGTTACTATTGCACCTGCACTATTATCAGATTATAGTCTGATAGTGGGAGCAGGGAAAAGAGCAGGGATTAATAAAAATTGCATTCAGTGTTTTAAAAAGTATTTAGAATAAAGATTAAATATTCTATAGATGTATGTCAATCAGGAAGAGTAAAAGGACCATAAGAAGAGCTGAAAGAAAATCTTAAGGAACTGAAAGTGCCCCTAATGATTAGCTAAGTGACATCTAATTTACACTACTGTGAGCTGCTTTTCACAAACTAGATAGTTGTTTTTTTAAAGTCTCAATTTATTTTTTCTTTCATTAAAATAAATAATTACAGCTTCCACCATAACTTTTTATGTCTGTGGAATTGAAAGTCCCATAACATACACTGTTTACTTCCTGAAAAGCTCAAACAATATTGGGAGACCCAACAACACTGCTTATCTATTGTAGGAATCTCAGATGATTCTGCTGATGGCCGTGGCATTTCTTGGGCTGAAATTCATTACATTGTCAAAATGCTTCAATAAATCAAAAGAAACAGGCAGACCTCAAAGGGTAGAGGAGGTTCTTTTGAATACTGTTCCAGCTGTACTCTATACGTTAGAGCCAAAGGTGAAGTTTTCTGGTCCCCCTATTCAAATGGTAAAACTTATGGTGTCATTGGAAATGATGAATGAAAAGTCATAAGTTGTGGGAATGCAGCAAGACAACACACAAATAGAGTTCACAGGGGAAAGTTCTTTGAGATGCTTTAGCTCTAGAAAAGACTCAGCTGAGAATAGAGGCAACTTTGTGACTCACTGTATAAAACACAAAATCCACCAGAGTTCCTGGACTTTAGAATTGATCCAGCTGTTTGGAATTCTGTTCCCTGAGCTGAAGTGAGGGGTGCTGCAGCCAGTCAGGGGCTCCAGAGGGTGTGGTGTGAGCGGGTTACCAGGCAGACCTTATTGATTGACAGGTCCCCCATGGAGCGTTCATGCCTTGTGGGGCTGAACCCAGTGGCCATCCTGGCTGATCATGTGGGCACTGTGGGGAAAGCCTGGTTCCCTCCCCAACATACACACACAGAGACAAAATGGTTGATTTGACCCATCAATCAGTGAGACGTATATCTGGTCTGGGACCAAAATCAAAACATTTTTCTGGAGAAGCTGAATGGAGCTTGTAGAACTTCATATATTTTGATCGTATTGAAATTTACTATGGTTCATTCTGCAGCCTTAGATCAGCCTCCAAGAAAATTCAGTGCCATGAAAGTAAACTGAGGGGGAACTTCATTACAATCTTCAGCATTCTTACAAGAGGAAGCGCAGGGGCAGGTACAGATCATCACTCTCATGGTCAGTGATAGGACTTGAGGAAAACAGCACAAAGCCGAGTCAGGTGAGATTTAGGTTGGATATCAGGAAAACGTTCTTCCCCCAGAGGGGTTCATTCTGTACAATCCTATCAGGTATATTTCACACACACAAAAAAAAAAAGATGATAGAATTTCCTAACTATAGGCTTGTGAGATATAATCCTGTGTTTGGAAACTGACCTATCACAGAACTTTAAAAAAGAAGAGTTAAAAATAAGCCTGAGGCAAACACCTGCCACAACAAATTTCAACACATAAGATTAAAACTTGACAAAGATATAAGCAACTTGATACAAGATTGTGTAATGGTGTCAGTCAAGTTTAATTATATGTGTTGCTATCAGCTCCACGTATAATGAACAATATTCCACTGTGTTGTTCAGCTACATTTTCTTTCCCCAAATTTATCTAGAATGAGTCATATAGAAATAATCATGCATTAATATTCACAAAGCAGAGGGTTGATGTCTCTATATTTCCCCAAACTAAAAGACCTAATTTTGGTAGCCAATGAATACTTGTTCAGCAGTCTCTACTGGCTTTAGCTATTCCCATTTGACCCTTAGGACTGGTGTGAAATGTATAAAACTTTTAATGGAGGAATTAAAATACTTTTGTGAACTTTCCTTGAGGGCATGTACCCTACATGTACATGTTGTGTATATTACCTAGAACAAATAATAATAATTTTTTAAAAAAAGTAATAAATTTCAGATAGTTATATGAACCCTACATTTAGGGGAGGTGCAGGACTTTTTGATTGCTGTTGTTGAACCTCATGATATTTCTGTTCCCTCATCTCTTCAGCCTGTCTTACAAGCACACAAGCAAATAAAAACAAGGAATTAATTCACTGCTTTACATGGGCAGGCAGGAGTTCAGCCATATCCAGGAGAGCAGGACCCTATCACATGTAACAGCGATGTTTGCCATCACTGCAAACGTCACCCCCTTCCTCCCTCTTCCCTCAGCTTTATATCCAGTCCATGATGTCTTATGGTCTGGAATTTCCCTTTGGTCAGTTTTGGGTCACCTGTCCCAGCTGTGTCTTCTCCCAACCTCCCACATACCCCCAGTCTCCTCACCAGTCTGGCAGTGTAAAAAGCAGACAAGGCCTTGGCTCTGTAAGAACTGCTCATCAATGACAGAAACATCTCTATCTTATCAACCCCGTGTTCAGCACAGATCAAAAACACAGCCCCATATCAGCCACTGTGAAGAAAATTACCTCTACCCCAGCCAAACCCCACACGTTCTATCATGAGTAGAGTCTTGTACTTATCTTCTCTTTAATTACCTGGAGACGCTGGTGCACTAGAGAAGTGGACTTCCCTCCACTGAGTTAGCCTGACCTATATACATATTTGCCACTTGCCAAATCATTCATGATTAGGTTGACTGATGTCCAATATTTTTTCTTCTATATCAGTAAAAGCTGTAATACTTAAGGTAATAGTCAGGTCTCTTTTACAGAGGATTAAGGAATTACGTCGGATCTAAGCCACCACACTATTACTAAATTTAATATCTTTCTCCATATTTTGTTCGGGGCTGAATCTAGAACTGCAATTTGTGATTTAAAAAAAAATTCTTTGGAATATACTAACATACTATGTTTTGAAACTTGCAATTAGATGTTTCTGTGCATATCATCTGTTTCTCCATCATTGCTTTTAGTCAAAATTATGTTGATTTTCTCTGTATACATTTGTCTGGAAACTCTAATTATGCTTTACCATATTACCTTTGGGGAAGGCATAAATCATCTGCATCATATTCTGTGTTGGAATTATGCCGCTAACTTGGTTATTTAAGAGGACTCAGGACAGCTGTTACTTCAGTGCCTCTTAAAACACATAACTAAAGTGTAATAAATTTTGAGTTTCTAGTAATTTTTGTGACATCATCACAAATTGTAATGATGTGATTATACATCATATACTAGAGTCATAATTACATTCTAATTATACAAGGAGAAGTATTTATACTAAAACAGGCAATTAGATGTAATTACACTAATGATGTAAATGTGCAAGAATTAACTGAAACTGATTTGAAAAGGAACTAGGGAAATGTATACAAATAAAACACATTTGATGCCTAAAAAAGCAAACCTCTTTGTTAAATGTTGAGGTTTAATCATGTATTGGGAACATCATGCAAGGAAAAGCCCCAAGGTCGTTTTTCCTCCCAGAGCTCCAACTAAATGTTACAATTCTCTGCCCCTTAAGGAGAGTGAGAAATTACTGGGGTTTTTTCTGCAGATCTTTTTAGGCAGATGGAGAGGGAATCTCTTAGGAATGCTCTCCAAATGAAGTATCTGTGGTTATCTATGTGGCTAGTTATAATAGTACAACTAGATGACACTTATGCTTTTCATGAATCCCTGTCTTATGTCCTTCCTTCTTTGTTTAACACAAGACACTACATAAATCTAAATTATGTTTTAAGAAAATCCTGCTTTTGACTGCCTCACCCCACAGTTACCATATGATCTGTAGTAAACCTTTCAGAACCTTCTTCTACTTGATATTGTTTGGATTTACCTGAAAAATCATACATGTTTTCAGCAAAGGTTTGTTTGTGTGAGTTACCGTTTAAACCAAATATGCTTATGTGAAATGCTTATTAAGAAACCAAATGAATTCTCTCTTGTTCCTTATAAAAAAGTAAATTATTTCAAACCTGTAAACAACAGATGCACTATGGTAGATGGGCAGCTGACCCCTCTTCTGAACCTTTGTATTTCTCTTGTAGGTCAGTACTGCATCATACTGCTTTACAGCTTGTAGCTGTAATGCAACCTTTATTCCGGATAGGTACTTTGCTAGACCTCACGGATCAACAGGGCTTTGAGGTCAAAGCTTTTCTCCAGTACTTAAAATGCAAGACCTTGTAAAGAGGTAAATTAATATGCAAATAATATAATAGCATCATTTGCAAAAAACAGCTGAACTTGGGCTAGGCAAGAGTTGTGAATATTAGAAGTCCAGTTTCTTGAGGAAGCTGTCTATTCATTGCCCATCTCTGTGAGTACTTTCCTCTCTACCCACCTCTGAGCATAGTAATGAATTTCATTGAAATGTGAAAACAGATAAGAATTTACAAAGTTAATTAAATTACCTCTAAAGTTCTGTCAAATGGGAAGATGCAAAACTCAAAACTTGCCTCTTTATTGAAGTATGGACAGTGAACTTCTCTGGTAAGTAATTATTCTCAGAATAAATAACTCTATGCTCCCCTTAAAAATAAAAGAGAAGAGGAAGGATAAATGGCAAAAGGCTTAAATCTATAGAAACGCAATTTCAACTGTCAGATATGCAAACCTGTGTCTTTAAGGTAAGGTTTCAATTCCAGGGCAACAAGTTTTCTATGTGCAAAAGCAAGTTGTAGCTAAAACCACAGATAAAATGTTGCAGGCTGAAGCAATTTGTTCAGTGGGGTAAGTTCAAACACATAAAGGAATACATAACATGTAAAAATGACATAGTTTAAACTGATACAGAGATTTTTATTTTTATTATTAATGTATTTGCTTTTTTTTTACTTTAGAAATGCTGATTAGGAAAAGCATTCTTATCTAGTTCTGCTTTACTAACTATCAGCAACAAAATTTTATGTTTGTTAGAAGTCCCTTCATAGGAGAGGAAAAGAGCAAATATTTTGTTAAGAGTTTCTCTTATTTAAATCTCTCTAATTCAGGAATAATACTTAGCAGTATATGAGTGAAAAGCAATTTTGATAATAGAAACTGAAAACAAAGAAAATTATTGCATAAGTATAAGTGGATTTGAAATAACTCTCTCTTCTTATTTGAAATCTGGAAATATTCTTCCTCAGAGGTTTTCTTTTTATATGAAACATATAGCCAGGTTATGGGGAGGCAAAACATATTTTATGGGAAATCGGGTATTCGTGGAAAAAGGAACAAAAACAGTGCTGTGTTTTGACATATGTGGAGCCAGTTATGCTGAAAAGAATTGAGTAGGCTGTGACTCATGATAGACAATCACTCCCCATTCCAGAGAACTCTTATTTATTTATAAACTAAGCTGATGCAATGCTATGGTTGTGACACAAACTGACAGGAGCATGGACTTGAAAGTTTAAGGTTAGAATCTTTCCCTTATCATTTTATAGTCAGAGCTTAGTGCTGCCTTCTGACCTCCAAACACAGTTCAAATATATTTGGTAAAACAAAGATTTTGCTCATAAATGGAGGGTAAAATCACTGCTCTGGTTCTTAGAGGTATGTGTGTTCTCATTCACCCTACCTTTTATCTCATGGGCTGAATTATCTGATAGGTGAATTTCAACCTAAGTTGATACAAATTGTGCTTTATATTTTTGACTATAATAGAATCATACAATATCCTGAGTCAGAAGAGACCCACAAGAATCATAGAAGTCCATCTACTGGCACTGCATAAGACACCCCAAGGATCACATCATATGCATTGTCCAAATGTTTCTTGAACTCTGTCATACTTGATACCCTAATCACTTCCCTTGCAGAACCTGTCCCAGTGTCTCTGAGTGAAAAATCTTCTCCTAATATCCAGTCCAAATCTTTCCTGACACAGCTTCATGCCATTCCCTTGGGTCCTGTCACCAGTCACCAGGGCATTTCTGTGACTCTTTGTCTCCTCCTTGTATTTCAAGAAGTTACAAATATTGGCACGTCACTGACTTCAGAACAGAGCTAGCTGGCTTGTTACTTTGTGTTGCAGTTAGCTGAAACAGGAAGTTTTATTTCAATAGCCACCTTTGGATCCCAGTATCATGCTACAATTTTTAAGTGCATATAAAGAATAGACAGCATAAAGGAACATTAATTGGTGCATCAACTATATGCAAAGGTCACTACAAAAGAAAATCATTCAGTCTATTCTAAACGTTAAAATATTTTATTTTCAACACTTGACTTCAGGCAATTATGAAACAATAAGCTCTAGCAGGCAACAGGAAAGCTTTTCTATTTCTAAGAAATTGCCTTGAAGTTCCTTCTTCTCTTTAACAACCCAACTCCTGCATGAAAATCACATGTAACTTCATTAAGTTACAAGGACATATTACTCTTGGTTGGCCAGGGCTGTATTACACAGTAATTATCAGTATTTACTCTTTAAAAAATTATGACAATTCAAACATTAGAGTTACTGTTACATTTTTGAAAGAACAGGATAGAGCCTGCAACACAGCAAATATAAACCAAGGACTTAAAAATATACATTCTTTTTCTCTTTAAATGCCATTAATTTCTATTTGAGCAAAAACACACTTAAAACATCATTACTTATGCTTTCAATTTTGAATGGCATACATGTCTCAGCCTTGCTAAGACAGACACAAAATTGACATTAAACCAAAGACAGTGAGGGATGACATTGATGATATACAAAGTTAGATCATATTACAAATGATCAATAGTTGTGGTTGAAGTACTTTTTCTAGTATGTTCCACCTCTTTGATAGTCTTTTCAGAGTGAATGCCCCAAAAAGATTTTTTCAGAGAAAGAACAAGCAGAAAGCAGTTGATTCCCATAGGCTTTGCAGAGGCTAGATATAATGTATAGTATCATGTAGAATTCTTTACTACTTGCAATGCTGGCAATCTTTCAACTTTAAGGAGTTCACTACTATGGTGATGCAGGAAGTAAGTAATGGAAACAAAACAGCGACATCATCATCTGAACAAAAGTTCTTTGGGAGCAGACTGTGATTCAATAACTGATTAATTAGGATAGCTTTCTGGGAGGTTATATGACTTGGTTTCCTGTTTTTTAATGATTGAGCAGATGATAGATTAACTCCAGTAAATGCCAGTTTATTGGCTACTGTAATTTCATTACTTCTGCCAAAACCTTACAAACTCCGATGTCTAAAGTTGGGAAGAAGTCTGAGTTGAAATCACATATGTCCCAGGAGTTTTCTATGTAAAGCTGAGTAAGGGGAGAAAGAATAGCAGAAACATCTCCTTCAGAAGTTCATTTTCAAAAGAAAGTGTGACATGCAGAGAGCACCTGCAGCTATTCTTCAGAAGTAGAGGTGGAGCTTCTTTTAACCATTTGCTTGCAATGCTTTCGTGCAGTGCAGTTAAAGCATAATCTTTCCTTAGAATTTCTTATGAGGTAGCTTATGAGGATTCTTTCTGTCCTCCTAGTGTATGATGTTCTCAGTCTGAACTGGCTGACTTCCTAGTCATGGAGGGACCTCAGTATTTAACTTTGGGTCCTTCAGGATTCTAAGGAATTGAAGACCTGCAACACAGATTTTTGTCACTTCCTTTTACGAGCTTAGACCAGCTGTTTAAATGCAATTGATATTCCTTTTTTTTTTTTTTGTCTCCTCAGAAACATATTGGCTACTGGGCCACCCTGTTCAACATCTGTTCAGCATATTACCCATAAATTCAGATTTTCCTCGTCACTTTACATGTTATAACTCATTAAAGTACACAAAATATTTTGTAATGAGCAGGGGCAGTTCACAGGCTTCAAATCTATTGGTTCCAGCTACAGATGATCCCAAATCCAAAACTCAGTTTTGACCACTGTGACTTCACTTGTGGTTTCTCTCATATGCAGTATTTTCATTTGTTATTCTAACTACAGAGAATTATATCATTAATCATGTAATATTTTTAATGTGACTTACATTTCTTTTGGTTTGCTTCCTAAGCTTGAGTGTTTGTTCATTTTTTCAGAATTTTAAAATATCATAAATTAGAATCCAGACTATGCTTCATCTGGTGGATTACAGTGCACTGCATTGTACAAAGAAAAAGGGATTATTATGTACAACCTATATCATAAATCTGAACCATAACCTGAATCTTAGTACTTTTAAGTATAATTTGACTTTAGTTCAATATTTGCATTCTGCTACAGCATATATGGAAACTGTTGTTGGAAAAGAAACACTTCCTTTTCAAAGTTCCTAGAACTTTGTGGTAGCCTGTCTACATTGTATCACTTCTCTCCATTATTGTTTTTGGCTGTTGTTTTATTGTCTATAGTTATGTTTTGCTCTTGACCACATGCCCATCAGTATCTAACAATACTAGCTAATTAAAAGGGACAATATTTGAAATATAAGTTTGCTTTCCTATTTTGTCATGTCTTCTATAATCAATTCTCTATGAATGCATTTTGTTTCATAAAATATATTATTTTAAAACCAAAATCCATTGCTGTGAAAAAGCCTGAATGAAATATACTGAAATGAGTCCTAAATATCGCTTGTGAAACCTATTGCTAAGTATAAGTGTGCAGCTACATGAGCCACTGAATAACTAGAAGTGTCAAGCACTCTTTTGCCCTGGTTATTTTAAAAGTTCTATATGTCAAAAAACATTGCAAAAAATGTTAAACTTGACATATATACCTGAAGTGACACAATATATTAGGCATAATTCCTTCTGTATAACATTTAAATATCAGCCCTACAAAATACTGTCTGAAAATTAACAACTAGTTCTCCTGTGGTTTTCAGGTGATAAATATGTAATTTTATTAGATGTAGTGACAAAAAACCCCCACAAATTTGGGAAATCTTTCTTTACTATGCAATACAGTAGGATTGCACAGATAAACTGGTATATAGGTACGCTGATTTTTCCTTTAATCTAAGATCCTGAGTGACATACTGTAAAATGGTGATTTGTAAAAATCGTAGAAGAGTGGAAAACTAGTTAACATAATTTCTCAACTAACATATAGGATGAAGTAATGAGGTTACAAGATAAAAAAAATCATCTAGGCCAAGCATGTTAGCTCTGGTCAATTTTTTTTATTCATCAGCATTATACTACACATGCCTTTAAAGCTTTTGGCCATTGTATTCTCAGCTGGCAGCTACCAATAACATCTGGGCCATTAACATCAGAATTAGTAATCTAGAAAATTATTTCTTCTTTCATTTTCAGCTAATACTGCACTCCAATTAGCACTCTTCCAAGCCCACCTGCATAAATGTCTAGCAGACTCAACTACCCAAAAGTTCCAGACTGTGGAAGATCATGTGAACAGAAAATAAGAACACAGCCACCTGGAATTTCTGTAGGTTCTGCCCATAAGAAACATTTCTTCCATTAACCATTTACCAAATAACTATGGTGACCATTTCTTTAGAGAGAAAGCTTGAACATTTTATCACATGTTTCTTGAGCGCAAGTCTGCAGAGAAAACCAGAAGTTTTTAAAGTTAAACACCAAAAATTACATAGTCACATTTTTGCTGGATGATTTCTCTCTCCAAGAACCATTTCAGTGACATTTAGCACTTAAATAGCAAATGCATAAGGCACAGACAATTGGTTATTTATATATTTTTTGCTTTTATTTATATAGAAACAACACAAAAATCTTAAAACTCACAGCTGATTAAGTCAAAAGTTAAGTCAATAGTTTTGCTTACAAAACTATTTTCTCAAATGAAGCCATAATTGTGACTTTCCCCCCATCCTCTTGTTATGCTTTTAAAACTCAATACATTGTTCATGTGCTTAATTTTAAACTAAATGTAAACATACTGGGACCACTGTTGTGAATTTTATAACATCACAGGGTCTAAATCCTTCTTTTCTCCTGGAAATATTTAACAATTAAAATAGCAGTGTCGTAACACATTTGTAGCTCCAGCCCATCAGTGGTACCACCTGTCCACTCCCCTGAATGCATTTGCTCACATAGTATGATGTCTGTGTTACAGCTGAATTAGACCTTGTTGTTTTTTCTTTGAGAAGTTTGATATAAGCACCTGTTTGCAGATATGTTAAACCCCATGATATGTGGAGGAGTGAATGAAAGGATTTTCTTTCAGAAGGTTTGGGTCTGTGCTTGTCCTGACTTTGGGATTTTGAAGCCTTATTCTTCCAACCCTTGGTTCATCTCAGCTCTTTTGCAATTTTATCCTCATTCAACCTGAACAACCTAATCAAAGACAGTAGATAGCCATTCAGCTCAGTGTTACAGTTTATGTGCACTTATTTCTTCTCTGTCTCTTCAGCTGGCTAGTAGGGTCAATAAGACAGAGCTGTGAATGAAGGAGAAAAATCATTGGACATTTGATGATCATTTCTAAACTTTTGGTTATCCTGATGTCAACCATGGTATCAGTGTTTGCATATGCTTATCAGGTAATTAATGAACTCAAATGAAACACAGTGCATGTCAGAGACATGATCTGGGACTGGCCAAAAGTAATAACTCTTTTATCTTTGGTATTTTTACTTGAGACACTCTTTATTATCTTTCTCCACCATTTCAACACAACTTGAAAGGTTTCAAATTGCATAAGGCTGTCATTTATATGAAAGCTGTAAAGCAATTTGTTTTCATCTTGTAGGAGTAAATAACTCTGTTCTAGAAGATTTTGCTACCAAGGAGTCAGGTTTTTTCACTTAAGAAAGGCTTCCTTTCCACATTTTCAAAACAGTGCTATTCTCTCCCCCCTTGCATTCCAGAAGCTCACTCTCTGATATGTGAGGAGAGAGCAAATGCCATAGGCTTTTGCCTCCTATGTGGAGAGAAGAGGGGAGCAGAGAAAATAAAACTCGAAGAAGAATGAGGAGACATGTCTTTCTCAGGCCCAGTGCTTTTTGCAGCACTGCTAAAAGTTTTGCTTTGTAAGGTTTCTAGTGTTCTTCCTCTTGAAATAAACCTTTTGGGATTCTTTGCATTGCCTTAGCATTTTTAGGGATACCTGTGTGTCTCTTACTTTACACATCTTAATAGTGAAGCTACATAACATATCTCTTCCTATAAAATAACAAGATACTTAAACTTTGAACTTGAGACTCGAGTGAAGACGAGCATCATGCTGAGAATTTGAATTCCTGTAATTCAATTTCAGAACAGAACATTCATTTCATTTGCAAGTATACAGAAGAGATAACACTGCAATCCATTATGGTCAGATGTGTAGGAATTTGATTTGACTGGTGAGATACACAGTGTGATGATTCCAATGGGTATGAGAGACATGTCGCCAGACGCAGGGGGAAAAAAAGGAAAAAAAAAGATTCAGTGGTAACAATGAGAAGTTGTGTGTGGGAAAAACATGTAAAGTTTTCAGCTCTGGGGAGTGCTGATTTGGGCATTCTGCCATCTCCTATACTATGGGTTAAGGAAACTTCTATTGCTCAATAAAGCACCTTTCTGTTAATTGAAGGAAGGGTCAGGATCAGCTGTCAGCTAACGAGAGACTTTTTTCCTTGCCGAAAACTCTTTACATGCCTTATTGGGGAAAACAATCTTGTTCAATTTCTCAATCAAACCATTTAGGACTTAAACTAGTAGGTAAACTTGAATGGCCTCTTCTTTCTTTATTTTTATAAATCTGAGGTTGTTTTTTATTATTTAACTGATATCTGAAATGTATTATTGGAAACAACAACGTAACACTAAAAAGATATTTCCAACTGAGATAAATGGATGCAGCTTTACCAAATCCTTTGTTACTACACTGACTTACCAGCCATTAACCTGTTTTGGTTTTTTGTTTGTTTGGTTTTTGTTTGTTTGGGGTTTTTTTTGTTTTGTTTACATAGACAGCATAAAAGCAAGGCAAAAGAATTCATATGAGAAGATCGAGTACTTAAACTAATGACTGGCTTCTCAGTAGCTTGCTTCACTACTTTGGCACACAGATTCCCTGGCGAATCATGGCCTTGTCTTTCTGAAGAAAATCGTTTTGAAGGCAGATAATGCTGCATCTCTTAACACTAATTCATTGGTGCTATAATCAGCTAAATTATAGCATGAATTGTATTAATGCTAATTACAATGCAGAAAGGGGATCTTCTGCCAATAGTACGAGACTGAGGGTTAAGTAAATGTGCTTTTTCCGTCTTTGCCACTGATCTTTTTTTGTGAACCCTCTGGCAAGTCATATGAGCTTATTTACCACAGGTTGTACTTGCTAAACCCATTTACCCATTTTTTTTCTCTCTCAGGTTGCTGCTTCAAAGGAGCAGTGTGAGACTCATTCATTGGCATCTCTTGGAAACCATTCATGTAAAGGTACCATGGACACAATAAGATTGTATTGCTTTATAGGGATGTTGCACTGATGTACTACTGTGTGTGAGAAATAAGGTGCATCAGTTAATCTACCTCCAGAAAGTTCTTATGACTGAGAATATTTCAGTGATGCTTTTGATCCTTTCTCAAAAAGATAAAAAGTAACTTTGAATTGCTGGGGAAAAAAATGAAAAAGGGAGGATTAAAAGAAAAATGGGTACAAATGTTTGAATAATTGATAGGTAGATATCTGAAACACTGTTTCAGTATTTCAAATAGTATGTTAAATATTCAATATATCAAATAGTGTCACCTTACTCTTTCTTCGCACCAACTATTTGCATTCTCTAGTTTTTATAAGCTGAGTAGGTCTCACTTTTATATAAATATCAGGATAGGAAATTGAAGGTTTCCTGAGTTCTTCACCATTGAGTCACATCCAAGTAAGTGGCACAATTTTATCCTTCTTATTAAACCACTACTTGATTTCCTTAATCAGTTTGTCCCTTTTGTTTAAAGTGGAAGGAATGATGGGTGAAAGCCCTACATTAGAGTGATAATTAACTTTTAATAGCCTTTGTTGTTGAAATTCACTAGCAGCTGAAGAGATTATTTGTGTTGTTACAGAATATCAATTAGAATTTTGGACTGCAGAGAGTGCATAGTAAAAAAAATACCTTGTCTATAAGGGTCCATGTATGTCAGATTGGATGTACTGCCTCATTACAAGATGCTTGATGAGCGTGCAAAGAATTACTGGTGCCCCCCCAAAATGAAGTGCAAATCTTAACAAACCAACACTTGAAAATGTCAGGAAGAGAGAGCCTAAACTCTAAACTGTTACCTTCAGATACCTGAATTTTCCTGGGACTGGCAATAATTTATTTTTATTGAATCTTGAATGACTGTGGATAGCACTACAATTAAATGCAAGAAGTGGCTTAAACTTTCACAATATCACTGTGTCAGAATTCCAAGAAATTTTGGTTCCTCGGTGCAGTCATTCCTGAGAGACAGTTAAATCATTCCATGTGAAAGAGGACATCCTTTCTATTATTAGAAATAATATTTCATAACAAAAAGAATTACCATATGGACTCCGAGAATAAAAAAAGTCCTATTTTTAAAGAATTTCTTCTTCAGCGTGAAATTCTTCTGTCCTGAATCCCATGACTTCTCACTCTTTATGAAACATATAGTTACTTAATTCCTTTAAACACTAATAGATGATGTCCATGTAAATATGATAACTGGCTTTGGGACTTCATGGAGAATACATTCATTCTCCATAGTCAAGATAAACTTCACATGTTAATATTTACAGTATATTTCTTCTTATTTGAAAATTATTTATTCTTCCTTTTGTAGATTTACTGAATGCGATAGCATGAAGAGTCTTAACTAAAAGAATTCAGGCCCTATTTTGCTAGAAATTAGTCTACTTTTCAAGTGTTCTCCATCTCAAGATGTTTCAGCATAACAACAAAACCTTTGAAAGATATAAACAACTGAACATAATTAATAAGAAATAAAAAATCTAAATAATTATGGTGAAAACCATCTCCAAGACATAATTGAAGAGGCATAAAAATGTCAAGA
>VWZD01003539.1:100201-110467 GCA_013396695.1 Sakesphorus luctuosus | reverse complement strand
ATAAAAATGTCAAGATTTATCATATCTACTGCAACAAGCAACCAAAAAAAGCAACAGCAATATTTTAGTTATTGATAACTTTTTAAAATTAATGTCTTTTTGGCTGAGGATTCCTATGCTTGACTTCCACTTCAAAGCAAATGTGTTTCAAAAACAGGAGAGAGAAAGATGTGCCTTTACTTTATTTTTGAATCATTAACAAAAAAGATCAAGGTATACAATGTTCAAAATTTATGTTTCTGGAGGACATAGCAAAATACTTCCTGGATCCTTAAGACTGCAAGTTAACATGGACTATCCTGTAAAGAACCTGATAAGTTTTAGAAATCTGAATATAAAATGAATATATTCATCCTCATCCCCATGAAAAACCTGAGCTCACTGTGATAAAAAAAAAACATCAAACAAACAAAAAAAACCCCAAAACAAAACAAAAAACCATTATTCTGTTGTGATAGAGCCAAACATCTGGAAAAGGAAGAGCTAATTCATGCTTTCTCCTTCAACTTAAAACCAGTAAATTTCATGTGTTTCTGAGCACTACAGGACAATCAGAATTCACTGATATTTTAAGCAGCAACAAAGCTTTAGTCTGTTGGGTTTGGTCAAAATATGGTTAAATTCAGATGGATATTCTACATTTAATTAAATTCTTTACTTCACTGTAAATGTTATGAACAAATTTTGGCCTGTTTCATTCCTTATACAGAATCAAGGTCTTGAAAAAGACCTCTAAGATTGTTAAGTCCAATCGTTAGCATAACAATGACAAGTCCACCCCTAAACCATGACCTTCAGTGCCATATCTACATGTCTTTTAAATACCTTGAGGGGTGGTGACTCAATTATATCCCTGGCAGCCTGTTTTAATGCTTGAAAACCCTTTGCATGAAGAAATTTTTCCTAATATCCAACCCCCCCTCTGGTACAACTTAAGGCTATTTCCTCTTGTCCTGTCACTTGTTTTTTAAAAGAAGAGGCTGACACCTATCTGGCTACAACTTATTTCCATGTAGTTGTAGAGTGATAAGGTCTCTCCTGAGTCTCTTTTTCTCCATATTTCAAGGACAGAACATGTTTGATATGGATTTCACCCGCATAGCACACTGAAGACCATGAATTTTCTCTAAAGTTTGAGCTTGTTTCATCTCTTTCAAATTATTATCTTTAAATGCTGCCGTTCATTGGGTAGTATGAGGAACATGGAATTACTCCATTTTATATCTGATTTTATAAGGATTTCAGTACAGAAGGCCTTTGAGCAGAATATCTGGATGGATTACTGTAATTTTTGATGTCTTCTATAATGTAATTTTTTTCTGATGTAGTTGTTTTGGCGTTTTTTTGGAAGAATCATCCATGGTCAAGAGGCTTAACAAATGATGACATTGATAATAATAATGCAGTAGAGAATGCTAATGTAGATTTTCCTTTTTGAGGTCAAGACCTTGAACTTCTTTTGATGCATTTGTAAACCCAACATAATAGTATTTATTTTTAACACAGATTGATATGTCTGAAACCTTTTTCATGAAAGATGGACCTCTCTTTAAAAAAACCACGGTGATTTAAAAATAAACCAAAACACAGGAACAGCTTGCTCAGAGAGTTGGTAAAGTATCTATACTTTCGGATATTCAAAACACAACTGGACACAGTCCTGAGCAACCTGCTCTGGCTGACCCTTCTCTGACCAGGGGGTTTGAACTAGAGGTCCCTTCCAGTCTCAATAATTTGAGATTCTGTGAATACAAACTTCAGGTTCTTGCAGAAAAAAATTATAAAAGAACAGCTAACAAACTACTGGTTTTCAAATAGAAAGTCTGGAAAGTCTCTGAAGCACAGTCTCAATGAAAACTAAATATTTTCATTATCAGAAAACTTTTCACAAGCAGAGAAACTTCCCCATAGTAGCAACACTTCTTGAGTTTTAACATTTCTTTGGTTTCCTTAATTAATCTTGGCCTCTAAACCAAAGGCATTCACTTAGAGTGACAGCAGTATATGTACTGTGGTTATGTATTTCATATTCAGTTCATTTTCTCTGTGCTGTCACTGATATTTATTAATAAAAATCTATATTATTAAAAGCCAGGGATATTTTAACAGAGCATATGAAAGACAGCTACTAAAAGTCTTCCTTTCTTTAATTCTGCCTCTTTAATCCACACCAGTTAAATGAACTTTGAACTAGTAATGTTCAAATATATCTGAAGGAATGAATTGATGCTTCCAAATGGTACTGTTTCAGTCAATAAAAATGAGAAACACTCCCACTGCAACTCCTTGGAAAAGTTCCATCTTAATCCAAACCCAAACTAATTAGAGGAATAATGTGATTAAATATTACTGGAGGTCTTTCAAATTTTATTCTCAGGTACCTTCATATCAAGGAGACACAAAAGAGACGCAATCTCTAGCAAAAGTTTGTCTTATTTGTTTTTACTGCAGCATTTAGACAGGAATGAAAATCTCAATTACACGAAACACTAAACCACCTCAGGATCCACTTTCAAAACAAAATCTTACACTGGCTGTTCAGTCAGATGATGTTACCAAACTCACAGTGCCCCCTATCTAATTATCCTAGGTAATAATATTCTTTGTCTATTTGGAAATGTGCATCCTGCCAATTAAAAGAGCATACCTTCCCTATCTTAATATCACTGCCCTTAATTAGAAGTTTTCATGCTTTCAAGAGAGATCAGACAACAGCCCATCTGTTTGGACAGAAGTTTATTTAACATCACATATGTAAGATTTGGATAACTACAGTCATATGATTACCAAACAGCAACTGCCTCAGTCTAATAGGTTTTGTGTCCTTAACTGACTTCAGATGATGGGATTCTTTTTGGGTAGCCTTCTAGTTACTTCAGTTCAGGAAACTCCAAGACATCCCTTATTCATAACATATGTTATACATGTTAATGCCTTTTAGCTAACTAATTACCAATCTTGATTGCTAATTTAGTTAAATATATGACAAGGATTATGCTCTTAAGAATGTTCTCTCTAAACTAAAACTTTATGAAAAGAAAATCCTGTTCTAGCCTTTCACTTACCAGCATCAGGAGCAACAGTTACATAACTTCATTATTTTGCACATGTTGCTTTTGTGAAAAGCTTTTAATACTGTACTTACAATGGGTAAGATACACAGAAATTGTGTATCATATGTGATTCATACACTGCCTGTTAATTCAAGCTCATGTTCTAGAACAATACAGTGTGCTATATTTTTAAAAAGAATATTAATAAAAAGAAAGAACTTATATCCATTTGTTAAGTGCAGTATACCAGCTGAGACATTGTGTATATCAGGAAATGACAGAGAAAATGGAGGCAAGAAGGTAGAAAATTCCAGGTTAATTTCTTTATTCCTTTATTTCTTTTTATAGAATTTTTTCTGCCTTCAAAAGTCCCAAACCATAGCACAGAAAAGCACTTTTCAAGAATTTTTTTTTATAAATTAACTCTTAACATGTTAATATACACTAAAAAATACATTCATGCATTAGAGAATACTATCTAAAAGCAGAACTTGAAGATTTTCTATGGGTTGATTGTCTGCATAGTTCAGTGCCTTCACTTTTTTCATTTTTTGTTAATATGAATGTTTATCTAATATATTCTTATCAAAATATATTTATTTAAAATGAAATATTATGCATTTAGCATGTCAAGATGTGAAAGTTAAAAATAAACAAATAGACAGGTGTAAAGGACAACAGCATCTTCAGCTATGGATACTTCTGTCTTCATGAATTTTGAATAAACTAGATCATCAAAGCTGAATGTCTGGAATCAGAAACATGCTATTTTTATTAATGCAAACAAACTCCTTCTATCTTTGGAAAACAATCTTATAAGGACAATATTGTGTAAACACGCATTTCTGTTCCTCCAGATTTGGATTAATTAACTTTTCCCCTTGCTCTTTACTGATAATTACTCTCAATTCCCCTTATGAAAACAAGAGATCTCTGCAAATAGTTCAAGTTCATAGGGACCATTATGATTGTGTTTGTGTTTTAACAACTGTGTAAAAACAACAACAGAAAGATGAAAATGGATTTAGGTGGTCAATCCAGATTTATTAATTTTTTTAGTATATTTGCACTTAAGTTTAGATTTTTTTCTTGTATTTGTTATTACAGTTGCCCTCCCATTTATGTCTTTATAATCCAGGCGNGAACTTATATCCATTTGTTAAGTGCAGTATACCAGCTGAGACATTGTGTATATCAGGAAATGACAGAGAAAATGGAGGCAAGAAGGTAGAAAATTCCAGGTTAATTTCTTTATTCCTTTATTTCTTTTTATAGAATTTTTTCTGCCTTCAAAAGTCCCAAACCATAGCACAGAAAAGCACTTTTCAAGAATTTTTTTTTATAAATTAACTCTTAACATGTTAATATACACTAAAAAATACATTCATGCATTAGAGAATACTATCTAAAAGCAGAACTTGAAGATTTTCTATGGGTTGATTGTCTGCATAGTTCAGTGCCTTCACTTTTTTCATTTTTTGTTAATATGAATGTTTATCNAAATAGTTCAAGTTCATAGGGACCATTATGATTGTGTTTGTGTTTTAACAACTGTGTAAAAACAACAACAGAAAGATGAAAATGGATTTAGGTGGTCAATCCAGATTTATTAATTTTTTTAGTATATTTGCACTTAAGTTTAGATTTTTTTCTTGTATTTGTTATTACAGTTGCCCTCCCATTTATGTCTTTATAATCCAGGCGACTCCTGGTAGGCTCTGAAGACTTATTTTATGCTGTAAGTGTATATATGACAACATGAAGTCATCCAAGGTTGCAGTCCATTAAAGAAAAAATTCCTCTTTTTGGTTCATCATGTGGTCAAATAACCAGCTATGCTAATAAGAATGAGGGAAGCATCATGGTTTCAGATTAAATAGTCTGGACTAAAGGGGACTGTTGCTGCCCAGAGATGTGCACATCAAACAAAAACCTGTAGTAAGCAGGGTTGACTCATGACACAGTTCGAAGGCTTATTTGCTAAAGGACCAATAGAAGGTCTCACCAATGATGAGAGATAAATCATAAAATCATGCCAAAAGGGAGTTACAAATTGGTGTTTTCAGCATTTGTCAAAGTATTTCTCTACACATGTAAATTTGGGACCTTAGCACCCGTTCAACAATTATCAGGACCATAGCTGTCTTACTTTAATAGGAACAAATTTCAAGTGTCCTACCTGGTCACTCCTCTTCCATTTTCTTTTTCCTAAAGTGATAGCCTACTGAAGGAGAGAAGACAAACTGCCACCCAAAACCAGTATCCTTCAGTGAAGTTAGAGCAAGAAATTTCTCCAATTTCCAGATTCCAGTCAGGAGGCAAAGTTTGTCTTTTCACTGCAGATTGCAATGCCTTAGGAATTTCCATCAGGAACATCACTGATATCTTGTTGAACACCCTCTACAGTTGCTAGCTAAGATGAGTAACTGTGGGACTAAAAGGGCAACGACAACATTACAAGAAAAAACAGGAATAAAAATTACTCATCAGTTTGAGACATAGGAAGATAAATGAAACCAGAATAGTTACAACAAAGCCTATATGCATGATATTTTTTGTTGTAAAATAGTTTCTATACTGCAGTAAAATGCTATGAATATTATCTATGAGAGCCCAGATAGAATTAATACTTCAAAAAAGCTCTCAATACATAATGACACGACAGACCTTAACATGGGAAGCTTTAAATAAGTGTTCTCCCTAAACTGTGCAGCAGCAGTGGGAAGTGTGGACATGAAATTGGCCTGTTTATATACTCCAGCTATAGAGTATACATCAGTCCAGATGTCCCTCTTGTCACATTTGCTTCAGATTCCATTTTCCTTCACATAGTGATGTACATTTGCTGAGATATGTGTGTTCTTCTATTATCAAATGCATTAGCTCCATATTACAAATAAATGTCATGTTCAAGGTGATGCATAAAAACATTGATAAGAGACATCTTTCACTAATAACCTGCTTATGCTTTGCACTTCCGTTGCCTGGCTACTTTTCAGGATAATAATATCAAGAAGCTACATCTTGCCTCCTGTTACAGAGGTAGCTCCCTTCTGCTCCCTCTGTATTTCTTCTCTCCTGATAATGATTACACTCTCTTCCAAATACCTTAGTACCATCTTAAAAAGACATCACTATTTTATCTCCCTTGGAATGAGTTACACTGCAAAACAGAAAAAAAAGAAACCTACACTGACAGGAAGACCAGGTGTTTCTGTCAATCTGCTGCTGTGAAACATTTTCACTTTCAACACAGCAAAACCTTTGTCATTTAAGCCTACTGGTTTTTTCCTACTTATTTTTAGAATGATTGGAGATAGGGAATTGGTTCGAAAGCTAGGTCTTATTATAATATTGATCTGCAGATTATTCAGAAAGACACAAGAAGAAGAGAAAGTGGGAATAATGTGAAGAAGAGAAAGAAGCAGAGAGATTAAATACAGGTGTATCTTATGCATCTTTTCTATTTGAAAGTTTTATACTAACTCTGGTGTAGAGTATACATATTCTAGTGTTGAGTATATATATATATGTACCCTTTTGTACATATATATATATATGATCAAATTAATGCTTATCATATTTGGAATCACTGAAGACAAGGTTTCTCACATACAAGAAGCATATTTGAATTAATGTAGCTCCACTTCAACCTGATTCAGGCAATTCTGAATCTGAGAATCCACTTAATCTTTGATTTTCACTTGATGTACAATATTTATGTTTTGGGGTGGACTTTTTTTTTCCATCTAGAAGTAAGCTTCTTTCTGTTAGGAATAGGGTCATCATCTTGCTTACAGAAAAACAGCTACATTTTAAATGCTCTTAGTAGCACCATATTCTGGATGAATACTGACAAACCAAAGCTTTTATAAATAAGATCCATTAGTTCTCCCTAGTTTGCATGTGGGGATGTGTGACCTCTCATCCCAGTGTTCAGAAGAGAAAAGTAAAGAGAAAACAATAAGCAAGCACACTTTTAATCAATGCTATTCTTGGTAGAACTAGAAATAAATTTATATTCTCACCTTCCTGACAGTAAGCCTATGTAGCTGTAAATAGTAACATTTTAGTTATTACACTGTTTCTGGTAGCCTTTTGGGAAGGCTGCTTAGCTTTGCAGTGATACTATCCACTAATTATAAGCATCTCAGTATACTATTTCCCTCCCCCTTAGACTACCTGAACTTGTTCTAGTAACTGGATCTCATTGGCTATCTATACTTATTGTGTGCTATTTTTTTAGTTTTTTAGTTTATGTTTGTTTCACTCAGTGTTATCCTTAGTTTTAAACCAAACAGTGAAGGATGAAGGTTTCCAAGTGATACAACTAAATAACTGAAATACATCACACAACACCACCCAAGCTGACTTTTTTTGAAAATACTGGTGTACCACACTAGAACTCCCCACATGGGTGTGTCCTTCCAGCCTGCGCAGTACATTTTTTAGGTGAGGCACAGTGTGCGCAGAACCGACCCCACTGTTTAAGTCTTAAGGTCCATTTGCCATGGCTGAGTGAGCTTGGAGAGTGACAGGGAGGTCCTCGGGACTGTCACATCAGCCAGTACTAACCGGCGCTGACCCTGCTGAGCATCCAAGNAACCTGCTTATGCTTTGCACTTCCGTTGCCTGGCTACTTTTCAGGATAATAATATCAAGAAGCTACATCTTGCCTCCTGTTACAGAGGTAGCTCCCTTCTGCTCCCTCTGTATTTCTTCTCTCCTGATAATGATTACACTCTCTTCCAAATACCTTAGTACCATCTTAAAAAGACATCACTATTTTATCTCCCTTGGAATGAGTTACACTGCAAAACAGAAAAAAAAGAAACCTACACTGACAGGAAGACCAGGTGTTTCTGTCAATCTGCTGCTGTGAAACATTTTCACTTTCAACACAGCAAAACCTTTGTCATTTAAGCCTACTGGTTTTTTCCTACTTATTTTTAGAATGATTGGAGATAGGGAATTGGTTCGAAAGCTAGGTCTTATTATAATATTGATCTGCAGATTATTCAGAAAGACACAAGAAGAAGAGAAAGTGGGAATAATGTGAAGAAGAGAAAGAAGCAGAGAGATTAAATACAGGTGTATCTTATGCATCTTTTCTATTTGAAAGTTTTATACTAACTCTGGTGTAGAGTATACATATTCTAGTGTTGAGTATATATATATATGTACCCTTTTGTACATATATATATATATGATCAAATTAATGCTTATCATATTTGGAATCACTGAAGACAAGGTTTCTCACATACAAGAAGCATATTTGAATTAATGTAGCTCCACTTCAACCTGATTCAGGCAATTCTGAATCTGAGAATCCACTTAATCTTTGATTTTCACTTGATGTACAATATTTATGTTTTGGGGTGGACTTTTTTTTTCCATCTAGAAGTAAGCTTCTTTCTGTTAGGAATAGGGTCATCATCTTGCTTACAGAAAAACAGCTACATTTTAAATGCTCTTAGTAGCACCATATTCTGGATGAATACTGACAAACCAAAGCTTTTATAAATAAGATCCATTAGTTCTCCCTAGTTTGCATGTGGGGATGTGTGACCTCTCATCCCAGTGTTCAGAAGAGAAAAGTAAAGAGAAAACAATAAGCAAGCACACTTTTAATCAATGCTATTCTTGGTAGAACTAGAAATAAATTTATATTCTCACCTTCCTGACAGTAAGCCTATGTAGCTGTAAATAGTAACATTTTAGTTATTACACTGTTTCTGGTAGCCTTTTGGGAAGGCTGCTTAGCTTTGCAGTGATACTATCCACTAATTATAAGCATCTCAGTATACTATTTCCCTCCCCCTTAGACTACCTGAACTTGTTCTAGTAACTGGATCTCATTGGCTATCTATACTTATTGTGTGCTATTTTTTTAGTTTTTTAGTTTATGTTTGTTTCACTCAGTGTTATCCTTAGTTTTAAACCAAACAGTGAAGGATGAAGGTTTCCAAGTGATACAACTAAATAACTGAAATACATCACACAACACCACCCAAGCTGACTTTTTTTGAAAATACTGGTGTACCACACTAGAACTCCCCACATGGGTGTGTCCTTCCAGCCTGCGCAGTACATTTTTTAGGTGAGGCACAGTGTGCGCAGAACCGACCCCACTGTTTAAGTCTTAAGGTCCATTTGCCATGGCTGAGTGAGCTTGGAGAGTGACAGGGAGGTCCTCGGGACTGTCACATCAGCCAGTACTAACCGGCGCTGACCCTGCTGAGCATCCAAGATCTGATGGGATGGGATGGCAGGGAGGCATTGAACTGCCAGGGGATGGTCCCCACTGACGCTCAAACTCAGGTCCTTGGGATTCAGAGTTCAGAGTGCTCTCCATAACACCATGGGAACGCCCCTCAGAACTGTCTAAAAGTTAGATAAAAGACATCATTGTGGTAGGCTTAGAGCTAAAATTTCAGTGTGGGTGAGGTCTGAGTTACTGCCACGGTTACACTACTTCTGCCATTTTGATTAATTAGTAATAAATTATTTTTGGCTAACTGCTGGTTAAGTGAAACTCATTTGTGAATAAGATTCCTGGTACTGTTGAAACTGTCTCTGTCCTAGTTGTACTAAACTACTTGTAGCCAGTTGGGTCTAGTCTTGGGAGCTACACATGGCCTTTTGGGGTCTTGTATAGGAGACTACCAGGAAATTTTAGGTATCAAAGGAAAAAGCCAGAGATTCAGAACTGGAGTTTAGATGACAAAAGCAAACGAATAAGAGAGCGCATTTGGTCTGGCTTGCTGCTACTCACGGAGAAAACCGAAGAACTATCCCATAACATACAATGCATCAGAATGTCAGCTGAGGTGTTGGCTCTGCATCTGAGGGTAGGGGTGAACCTTGTCATCTTTTGATGTTTCCCAAAGTCCCCGTTCACTGTTTTATAACAGAAATATGAAAGATGAGCCACAGGAAACACCATTTGACAACACTTAGGCAGCCCACTGGGTTTTCAGAATCGTAGAATCATAGAATCAATTGGGTTGGAAAAGACCTCTGAGATCATCAAGTCCAACCCTTGGTCCAACTCCAACCCATTTACTAGATCATGGTACGTCCAATCTGCCATGTCCAATCTGCGTTTAAAAATCTCCAGGGATGGTGAATCCACCACCTCTCTGGCCAGCCCATTCCAATGCCTGATGACTCTCTCTGGAAAGAATTTTTTTCTAATCTCCAACTTAAATTT
>VWZD01003539.1:10629-99772 GCA_013396695.1 Sakesphorus luctuosus | reverse complement strand
CAGCACTCTCTGGGCCCGATCCTCCAGCCAGCTTCCAATCCAGGAGAGGGTACACTTGTCCAAGCCATGGGCTCACCAGAGTTCTGCCTCCTTTGTAAGGTACTATGGGAAATTACATGCACTAGCTTCCTTTACAGAAAGTAGCCTGTCTAGCCTCAAAATATGTAATGAAAATCATTTGAATAATAATTTATCCTTGAGAAATTTCTGCATTGCTAGCCTGACACAAGATTCAAAAGCACAAAGACTGAAAGTGAAAACGATTGAGATAAAAGCTCCACTAATAAGTTCAAAGATTTGAGAGATGTTCCATGAACAAAATATATTCAAGCAAATATATACTTGCACATTATAGATATTTGTTTATACACATAGCCACATTGTGGCATGCATTTTCCCATGGTAGTAAACTCCTCATTATAGTCATTTCTGCAGCTTTCAAAAAACTGTATATCATAAAAAGGCAATGTTCATGTTTTTGTAATTTGTTGTCTTAGGCCAATTTCTTCAAATTCCTGTTTTGTTTATAAACCTCTAAAGTATGCTGTTAACTTCAGGTTTTGCTTGGAGGTAGCTTGGGAGTCATCATTAATATAGAAATAATTAGAAAGCCCAATTATGGTCCATTATTCATTTTAGCACATATATTTTCTGATTTTTGATCACAGAGAGTTTGTAAAAAGAGAATAAAAGACCTTCCAATAGATTCCTTGGGGGTACATTGTAAGCTTCAATTATTTGTTCCCAGAAACAGTTTTCCTTCTTAACTGAGAAGTGAAATCTGTTTTAAATGGAGTATGATTCAGAAACCCCTACCAGAAAGGTATTAAACGTTCTTTCATTAATAACAGTAATCTGGATTCCCAGAGAGCAATGTCACTTTAAAATGTAGATCTAAAGATGTACTTTTTTTGCAGTCCATCATTAAGCTGAAGTTATTTTATACCTGCAACGTTGTAGCCACCACGTCTTCCTGAGAGGGAGGAGGACATCATGTTGTTAATGAACATCTGCCACTCACAGACCTGCCTGTAAAGCAATTGGACAAAACCATTAGTCTGTAATACTCAAATTTTTCTTCTGTAATTTTCTGCAGATTTGCTTTTTTTTTTCTTCCAAACCCCATCACAACCAGTTCAGTGTATAACCATGGCAAGAAGAGAAAACCAGGCAATTCTCTTTCAGAAACTAGAAAACCAGGTCTTTTTTCATCTGAACCTTCCCTGCAACAGAGATTAGTGGATTCTCTCCCATACTTAATGACTTTTGACAGCCACTGATCTCAGAGGGAAGAGCTTGATAACAGTTTTCTTCTCTCCAAAAATGCTAGTTTTCTCTGGCAGGCAAAAGTTCATAGAGAAGCTGGCAGGATGCTTCTTCTTTGCAATCATATTCTGTAAAGTACAATCATCCAACCTACTTGAAAAAGCTTAACTTCTCCCCTCAGAATACAGTCCTATTTTTGAGTGTCAGAGGGTTTTTTGTCCCTTTACAAAAGAAGATGATTGTACTTTTCACCAGCAGCAGCAGCAGAATGTAAGGTAGAGCAAGATAAGAAGTGGTCTGTCGGTTGATACGTTGACATTTTCCTATACATGTCTGCAACAAAGTTATTCTGATTTGATAGCCAACCTAGATCATTGTCAAATTCCTCCCATCAAAAGCTTCAGTTTGCTAAAAGGAGCATGCTACTGCTATTGTGCACACACACACATGCACACGCACAGACACACACACACACAGAAATTAACTTCTGTAAATACCTTATGAAAATCCTTATGGCTTATTCCATTTTCTTTCTACCATAAGTGTATCTCAATTTCTAGCTTCAGTGAAGATAGAGTGAGGGCAGAGATGGAATAAGAATGGAGTGGGGGCAGGGGCAGCTTTAGTTTAAAATGCAGACAAATCTGCCTTTTCTGCTTGATGGCCTGTAACATTTCCATGTAGTATACTTTGCATGGCAGAATAGCTACTAGTAATAGAATTTCTCACAGTGGAGGTTAATTACTTTTCAGCTACAGCAAAATAAATTTCCTGTCAAGCCCAGTGACAGGAATACGCCACTGTCACCATTTTTACCTGCAGTTTTAATTCACTGTTAATATTTGACACTAGCTAGCATTCAGGAGGTTGATCTACTGAACAGTAGGATTTCCCAAAGGAATAAGACAGACTGGAGGTAATGTAGCATCAAGATATGGGGAAAAGAGTACACTTTGCCTCTCCCCCATGGCACTTCAAAGAATATTAACTGGCCTGTCTTTCACTTTAAAAAACAAAAGAGAACCTTACACTTGGTGAAATAAAAATGACATAGCAAGATGCACCTTAAAATACAGGGCAGAAGAGTGAGGTGATATATCTGATCTAACCTTATGTTAAGCAAAACCTACATAGCATAGCACTTCCTCTCTCTTTTCAGATGTGATTTTTTTCTGGTGTTTCAGTTCATTTTTTGAGCCTAACAATTCTATTGTAAAAGCTGAACTCAGTGGATGAGACACCTTATGTGGCAGTGAATGATAGAACTCATTTCTCCTAATTGCCTTCATAGTCTTCAAATTAGTTCTCACATTTCTTGGTCTTGGAAAAAAATCTCTTCTGCTGCAGAAACAATAATGCCATTTATCAAGTGTTGATGTGATAGGGATTGTCCCACTCTTATTGTTAGCTAATATAAAGTCCTATATGAAGTCATATTATTAATCCTTAGGGACATAACAAAATTTTACCTAGGAATTTCCAGCAACTCAGACTGGTTAGATCAGAAAGGAAACTGCTTGACTAATTTAGTTTCCCTAGTCCAAGTCTTATTTTCCAATGTTTTAGAGATTTTCATGATTCCAAGGAAACCAACATACTTCTAAATTTACCTGGTTGTGTACCTGGGCCTAAAAAAGGGGAGATTTATACCTGAGGCTTATTATTTAACTGCTCAGGAAACATAAGGAAAACAGCGTCTCTGTTTTTACCAAAATTAAAAATGAAAGAAGATGAAATATCAGGGGCTCATCATACAGGTTTTTTCCTCACAGAAGAATCCTCAGCTGTTTCTCACTGCCGATGCTCTTCTTCATCAGGAGGTGGCCTGTGATAGTGCAGAACCATGAAGGAGCCAGGCCAGATAAATATGTAAAGCACATGGAAGCTGTGGGGGCTTAATGGATTTTGGAAGCTAATAAGCAGATGAAAGATATTTGTTTCTAGTTACCTTCACCTTGCTGAATCAAGAGTGTTTAATCCTTCTCATAATCATACTGAACCATAATGGGCTCTTTGACTGATAAGGTCCAGCAAACCAGTAGAAATACCAAGGGAACTTGCATGCATGACTGTTTTGTGAACAAAATCTATTGGCAACACCGAGAACTTAAAAAAATTTCAAGTCAAACAATAAACTGAAATTTTCATGGATGATGTCAAGATTTCTTATGTTTCAAATGAGTTGTCTGAATTTCTACATCACCAAATCATTCATGATGCTATCCGGAGGGGCCTGGACAAAGCCTGAGATGTGTTTCCATGGGAATCTCATGAGGTTCAAGAAGGCCAAGTGCAAGGTTGTACACCTGAGTTGAGAGAACTCCCAGTATCAATAAAGGCTGGGGAATTTGTGGATTTAGAACAACCAACAGACTTTGGAGAAGGACTTTGGGGTGCTTGTAGATGAGAAGCTGGACTTGATCTGGCAATGTGCACTTGCAGCCCAGAAAGTTAATTGTATCCTGGGCTGCACCAAAAATAGTGCGGTGAATAGGTTGAAAGAGGTGGTTTTGTCCCTCTACTCTGCTCTTGTGAGATCTCACCTGGAGTACTGCGTCCAGCTCTGGGGGTCCTAGCACAGAAAAGTCTGTTGGAGTCTAGAGGAGGACCACAAAGATGATCAGAGGGCTGGAGCACCTCTTCTATGAGGGCTGCCTGAGAGAGTTGGGGTGATTCAGATTGGAGAAAAGCAGTCTCTGGGGAGGTTCTACAGCAGCTTTTCACTACTTAAAGGGGGCAGCCTGGAGGAAATATGGCCACCTACTTTTAAATATGGCCTTTAATGATAGGACAAGAGGTAGATTCAGACTAGACTTAAGGAAGACATTTTTTACAAGTGCAGTAAAAGATTCACTGCTCATTGCAGGGGGGTTTAACCAGATGACCTTTAAAGGTCCCTTGCAATCCAAACTATTCTATGACTTTATGAAATACAGTTAGGATTGTATAAGTGTGAGTTTTAAAAATAGACCTGAAAAAGATGGTGGTCTTGTTCAGAAATATGGTGCCTGGTGAATGAAGTGACTCAAGTCAGAGCTCAGCAGTGCCTAGTGCATTTAACACCTGGATCCCAGATGACATTGAAGTCAGAATTTAGAAAAAGACAGAAGAGGAAATCTAGACTTCTGTTCCATTTTAGGAACATGCAATTTTACAAAAAAACCACAAAAGATGGGTCACAGATTCTCCTGTATGAAATATTTCATTTTATCTGCAGAGATTGGTTCTGAATAGGGAGGCATTACATGTAATTGATTTTATTGTTGTTTAAGGAACTGGAATGGAATTTCTCATTTTGCAAACGACAGGAGACATCAGAGTCTTCCAGATCTTTAAAAACCCCTCAAATCCTGTGTGCAAATATAGTTAGAACAATTGGTTCTACTGAAATCACCTTTTTTTCAGAGCATTAGGTTCAATTCTGACTGTTAAAGCAGAGATGAACTTTTAGCTTAGAAATGAAGCTATTCAACACGGTTTGAAATTCTGATTCAGATTCTAAGCTATTGGAACCTGCTTTACGTTACTTGACTCATTCACCTCTGGGAAAATCTGTATTAGAGAAATGCCAGCTCCATTATGGTAGCATATGGGACATTTTGTGGTGTCTGTAGGTTCATAACAATAATAAACCAGGCATCTTTCTATCAGAAAAATTCCCATAATATAGTTTGAACCTTTCACAAAAATGGCCTCAGACAGCACAGTGGAGCTCATATGTGTTCCACCCAAATGTTCACACTAGTGTCATTCAGCATTTTAGAATATGTCCATATATGTTTTAGGTTTCACTTAAGTACCCATTGACAACTCATGAAGTTTTTTCATCTATACTTTGTGTTCCTTGGTTTTCATTTTATTGTCAGTCACTGCTGTTAACATTTATAAAGAAACAAAATATCAGTGTTTATATTCTAGTGCCTATATGACTTGGAACCTCATTTTTTGACTATGAAACTTTCATGAAACTTTAAACAGAAAACTATAACATCACACAGAAAAGAAACAACATGACCAGATAAGCTCTAGAGAAATCAAGCCTTAACTGTGGAAATACACTGAATTCCATGTGAAATAAATCAGAAGGTATGTGAGCTGCCTACAGATGCAGGTATGTGATTTTCTTACCTGCTATTTTCATTTTTCCTCCTTAAGCTTCCTTCACAGCAAATGTTCATTGTAGGAAACTACTACAGAAAGATGTCATCTTAGCTTGCATTGTGCTAACTTAAATCTTGTCATACTTGAAAGATCAAGCACAGCTTCTCAAAGGATCCTGCTGTTGTTAAAAATAATTGCCTATGGCTAAAGTAATCTGTTATGAAATCAGATAAATTGATCTTGTGGTTATCTAAAGAGCAGTGCAATTTAAATTTGTTGCTTTCATGTGTAGGTATTTCCACAAATTTTAAATTCAGAATATAGCTAATACATGTAATAGTTGTAATGGAATGAGGAGAAGACACTACATACCTTCTTTACCACCACCCTGAGTACCTAAAATCAACAAATGCATAGGAGTTTATTTGGGAAGAGAGAAAATAACACAGATAGAGAATTAGCTTTGGCACCTGTGGGACTATAAAGATAGGAAAATTGATATTTTTGGCTTAGAAAGCATCTCCCAAAGACAATGATTCCTTTATATCTTTGTAACATTTTTATTTTCCCTTCTATGCATTCTGATTTCTCACATCTTACATAGCATGCTACAAAATTATTAATAGGAAACATTGTCTTCTAATCTTGGCTGTCTTAAAAACATTAGCAAAGGATGCCATTTATCATTGTATTTCTTATTAAAGCTTGGAAGAAAGAGCACACAGCAGTGCATCTTGGAAGTCATAGCCGTGAAGAAAAGCACTTTCTGCTATTTTTTCACTGATTGTGGCTAATGTTAAAATAATTACTGGTAAAGGGTCTCCCTGCTGTTTGATTGCCAAGTTTCACAGTTGCAATGACTTTGGGTTTCTTCTTCATTTGAAACTTTGGTTGGATTAGTTCAGGCTATTTTATGCATCTCTTTGCATGTTTTCAAAATTCATAAACACCTCAAGCTCCTTTTGTCAGAGACTTTGGCAAAATTGAAGTCTTAATGAAGACACATTGTGAAGGAGCCTGTGCATTGCAGTATATTTTTTTTCTTTCTTTTAATACAAAACGAAAAGTAAGGCTGTTTAGTGTCAATTGAAAGTAAAGCAGAAATGCGCTGGCTGCAGACTGTATTCACTGTGCTGGTTTACCACAATCATACTTGTTACTTCCACCACTTTGGGAGCAGCACAACTTCAGCAAGGAAGGGCAGCCAAAATACTCTTCTAGAAAAACAAGTATCCACTTGTTTCTGAGTGTGTGTTCCTTTGTACCTTGCAGTACTCTTTTCTTTCCAATTGTATGTACTGGGATTCTTGCTCTTAAAACTGTGGGTCTTTTCTAGTTTCTTTTCTTTGACACTTATTATATTTATTGTCACAAGCTAACTACCAGGAAATGTGAAAAAAGCTTACCAAAATTAATTAATTAAGATACAATGATAATGTATGAGTCATTAAGCTAAGTCTACAAATGACGTTTGCAATTTCAAGTATTATGCAAAAACAGAGCTATGATTCATATATGTTTAATTAATGCATGTGATGCAAACATCATTCTCCCTCCCAGTTCCTCCCAAAACTGTGGCCTGTGTTGGGGTTGGCCATCCAGGACACTGATATTTGTTGAACATTTCCTTAATCAGGATGCTGCTGCTGGGACCATATTGCTTCTCACATGAATTCCTGCTAAAACACAAACCATTTTTAAAATCCTCTCATCTTTCCTGACTCTCTAAGTCTGTAGGTATTGGTAAATCTTAGTCACAAATTGTACGTGCCTGGACAACATTACCATTGCTTATTTCAATAGGAAAAAAGGGAACTTTGTTATGACTGGCTTATGCTATGATATACAACTCCTTAGAATTTTTAGCTGTAGCTGCATAGACAGCCATGTACTTTGCAGCAGCTTTTATTTTTAGGTGAAATACCACCACCTATAGAATGCAATCAGGACTCCTGATATAATATAAAGTAGAAATAAAAAGATGGTTGATTATTTTCTATTAGGTCCAACCATTTCATTCTATCATCTGTCTTTTTTCATCATCTCCAGTGTGATATCCTGGAATGGAGTTCCTGACACGTAATAGAAAGCTCTGGCGAACACATTAATATGTTCCTCAGTTCCAGCAGTCCATGTTGTCTCAGAAGTAAATAGAAAGTCTTACGACCTTTTCATTTACTTCTGAAACAAAAGGTTTGAGAGGAAATATTTTGCTAGCTGTTTTACTTTTAAATTACAGTGCCATGATTGGTTTCATTTCTGGGTCACCCATAGCAACCATTACTTGAAAGCACAAGAACAGTCCATGCTGCATTTAAAACTCTTTGGGGTTAAAGTCCAAGTGCTATAATTTATCTGACCTTTTTTTTTTCCTGCAGCAATCAAGTTCACTGCCTTGAAAAATCCTGTTTCCCTCCAATGTCTCTCTCTTTTCAATACATAATTATGTGGGTGCTTGGTGCTAAAGTATCAGTTTCTGTATCTAATGAGACATTAATCACTGCACTTAGGTAATTCATGTCATGTACATGCAATCAGTGATCAGAAAAATATCTTTGTTGCAAATGAATCTTAGGCCAATACAGAGATCAACACAATTTAATTCATTTTGGTCCAATGCAGAAGATTCAATTTTATTCCAATTTTAATAATTTCTATTTGTAAACTAGATATACAGACTCTCGTTTGTAAGGGAACCCATGGAAATCTGATTTAAGAGCATGTAGAACTGACTCTTGAATTTCTTGCACCTTTCTATGTAGATGGAATTCCCTATGTATGTGCAACAGGTTACCAAGTGATGAAATTATGTAACGAATTGTCATAAATACCAGTGTAACTTCTGTAAGTGTATTTGAACCTTGTTATTTTCTCTGGAGCCCACTGTCCTTCTAGCAAGATAGGCAGGATCTGCTCCCGCAGCTTAAGGCCAGTGACATTGCAGAACCTCATGGCTTAATTCCCTTCTCCATGAGACATGATGGCTTTTTACTTATTGTGTATGGGGATCAGTCCCTAGCCTGCACTAGTCTTAAACTGCCCAGATCCTGCACTGATGCTCAAGCCTGCACATTGACCTTATGTAGTTTGCTAGCACAGACACAGCCAACCAAGCCCCATCTAATCTTCTCTGTAAGGCAGAGGAAGATGGTAGGTAGGATGAAAGCAAAGAGAGAGAAAAGCAGAGTAACTTTGGTCTTAAAGTGCATTTAGTGCTGCATTGTCTAGCAAAGAGGAAGTACACTATCATAGACAAGTATTATGTTGCTGGACCCTTAATACTCTTTGTTTGGAAAAAGAGAAAATAGTTGGGTTTCTCTCACAAAATGACCCTTGATAGATGACTAAAGTAATCATATGAGAACTCAGGAAGAAAAAGAAGTTCTAAAAAAATAATAATGCTAACATGTCTTCTTATTGATGCCAAACAGCATAGCTTGGCATGAGAGTAGGTGCTAAATGCTGATTTTAATTTTTGCTGTCTTCATGAGACCTTCAAATATTTAAATATTTAAAGCTTACACAGTACACTACTTGTCCCAGATTAACCTCCAGTAACATTAACTGGCTAATGCCGTTATTTCTTACCACTTACACTGAATTTTGTGAGTACTCTAGTGAACTGACTCCCCTTCTGAAGTCCTGTATGCCTCTAAATACCATGGAGATTAATCAGCTATGGTGTAATTTTAAATGTCAAGGCCAAGGTCTGTCAGGTATAATTTGTTCTTTTACTGAAATTTGGATGTGTGTTTTAGTTAAATTGAGATTATCCATTTCAAGCAAAGGCCCCACTATAGAACAGAAATCTAACATAATTTCTTGCTGAAGAAGTAAAAGATTTAACAATAACATCAAAAAGGAACTGATCAGCAGACCTCAACATAATTTTTCCCATCCCACCAGCTGCCACAGCCTGGCTGTCCTGTTGAAACCACTTGACAAAGTCTGTCGTTGCACTTACTGCACTATTTATAGCCACACTGTTTATGCCTCTACAGTTATAGCTGCGTCAGCACTTTAATTATAAACCTTATTATCCAAAGAATTACCACTAAGCAGCAAAAAAATCACCCTCAGCTGCAAGTTTGGATGTGAAGTGTTCTCAAGTGTACATGTGTAATTTGCACTTTGGTTGTGATAGGCCATATTCAGTGCCTACTGAATACTGGAGGTAAATGGAAAAGCAAAAAAGCTATCGTGTTCAATGTGAGCAAGGAGTTTTGCATGGAAAAAATAACTTTTTTTTTCCTTATGTTTTGGGATTTAATGCTGTAATGATTTTTTTTTTGGTAGCAACAGTCTTGATTTACTATTTTTGGCATAGTTGAAATGCAACTATATTGACAGAGTTAAGTTCGTCTACAGTAACAGATATTGCACTATAAAGACTCACCACAACTTTTCCTACAAAAAACACATCTTCAGATTCCCTATTTCTCAGAACTGTGGACCCAGGATTGAATATTTCAGTACTTTTTTCTATGTTTATTTTTTCCCTTCTTTTTACCATCTGGAGACATTTACAGGTAATCCCAATGTAACAGTTGATTTTCTAACTAGATATACAACATTGAGGAACTGATCTATTTGAGAGAAGACAAGATCTTTCATTATTTCATTCTCTTCAGTGTTCCATGAAGCATTACAAAACCTTCTGAAAAGCATAAACACAAAGAGACACAAATAAAAATTAATAAACAGAAGCACATAAATAGAAAAACCTCTTTTAAATTATCTGCCATGACTTTAAAACAAAGGTGGGTGCATTATTTATTTAAATTTCCCCCTTCTCTGGATATCAAATAGCAAGAAATGGAATGTTATTTGAAAAATTCTCAGAATTACATTTTCCTGCAATTGTTCCATAATTTGTCTATAGATGTGCATTTTGTTCACCTTGTTCTACATAGACATAATTACTGCCCATTGAAATACTATTCAAACCCAATGTGCATGGTTTTCCATATGAAATACTTTCTGAAATAAAATATAATTTGGATTAATATTTATCTTATTTGGGTAGGGAACTTGGATTTCACAAGTACTGGGGGTTTTTTTGAGCTTCATGCTGTGAATGTAATCAGGTACAACTCAAGCAACAAATGAAGCAGATCTCCATACAATTGCTGAACAGCATGGTTCTGTTCAATTATACCAGACAAGATCAGTTTGCCATGAACTACATGTGAAAACAGTCTATGTTTACTTCACTGGTAACTGTTATCCCTTGCCAATTCTTACACTGTCTCCTAATGTGGTGCCTCTATGCTGAGATACATTAACAAAAGGAACTTCTATTATCAGTTTTCCAAAATATTACAAAATATTACCTCACTGTCAGGGATTCAAAGATATTAGAGAGTACCAATTCTCTTCAGAAGTGTTCTTACTCATTTTAACCTAAAATAGAATTTGTGATTTATTTTGCTGGATATGTGGAATGTGCTGGAAACTCACCTGAAGTATCATGAAATACCTAAAAATAAATATATCCATTATGTGCAAATTGTAGCAATCTCCTTGCAGATTTATTTTCATTCCAATTAGTGTCTCCATGATATTTTAACATAGAGCATTTTGGCATAAGTGAATTGAAGCCTTTTTACCAAGAGTTCTGAAAAGCTTCTAGAGAACACTCAGAGTTCTTTCCTAAACCAGAATTGCATTCAGTTGTATGCAGCTGAGTCACTGGAAAGGCTCACATCAAGATTTCATGTGATCTGTATTTGTTGACATGACTGAAAAAGGTTTTTCTCTTTCTTTCTCTGCCTTTCACATAACAAAGGAAATTTCTCCAGTAAAAAATATAATTAAAAAAAAAATCTAACTTTTAAATACTGTTTGGGTCATTGCCCAGATAGGAAAAAAACAGGTAGCCAGCATTTATGTTGACACAGTTTCCTTCAGTCACTGCAACATCTGAGAGGGGCTCCAGGTCCTAGGAGTTAGCCCATTATCTGGAGAGGGTGTGCTCCCCCGTTGTCCCCTACCATGTGACCTCCAAGGACCCAAAAAGAGCCATCAGAGACCACAGGAGAGGAACGAGGGAGAGTTTATTGCTCAAAGGTAGGGATATATAAAGTTTTGGGGGACTGAAAAAAACCACCCATAGTGAGCAAAGGGGGAATTTGGACTATTGCCAATAGAAATCCAGGTTTAACAATCAATAGAATAGAGTAAATGAGAACCAATGAGAAAACTTCTTGAAACTTCCTTCCAGAACACTACATGCATTCCTAAGTGGTGAGACAATGGCTATCTCAGGGATTTTGGGAAGGGGAACAATGACTAGGCAAAAAAAAAGAACAAAAGAATCCATTTTGTGACATGCATTGAAACAACAGTAGAAACTTCTGTTTTTAAGGCATTTGGGTTAGCTTCTTCATCTTCTTCACAAGTCAATTTCTGACAGGACTTTTCCCATTCCAGATACTGTAAATCCATTGCTACAGGTCACTGCATTTGCTTTCAACTTCAGCTATGAGTTTCAGAACTTGAGTTGCTTTGTGTCATACCATTAAAGTTATTTACCTGAAGTTCCATTTATATCTCTATACAATGACTTTTCTATAATACTGCATACAAAAATGTCTTCCGTGTACCTGACAGGACACTTGGAAGACAAATAGTCACTTAGAAAGGTCAAAAGAAAGTTGAACGAGTGTTATGCAAAACAGCTATTCACACAGGCTAAAGTAGTTGAATTTGGAACACTGAAGACTACTGAATCATTCTGGTGATGAATTGCCTTTGCTATCTACAAATAATACACTGATCTTCTTGTCTAAAATAGTGAGTTTACTATATTTAATCAGCAATACTGAGGAAGGCTTATCATTACCTCAATCCAAATTACGTTTCAGAAAATATCTCTATAAAAAAACCCTATGCACAAAAGCATAAAATTACAACTTTTATTCGATGCTTTATCTTTGAACACCAGAACATATAAATTCTTCAGTACTCCATCCACAATACAACATTGATAGGACAGTTGGTTGATTTAGACACTAGATAGCATGACAGAACATGGCTAAAGCCAGAATAGTCCACATTAACAACAAAATAATAATTAAAAAATGCTGATAACTTCTTTAAACATTAAGCCTTAAAATTCTAAAGAGGATCATAGGAAAGAAAATATAGGACTTTCCCCCATTTAGGAACATTTCCAAGCAGTCAGTTTCTATACTGAGCTCCCATGGATCTCTGGCTGTGAAAGGTAAACCAGACTGAGACATGATACTGAGAACTCTTATTATTTTATCTCAAAAGAGTTCCAGTATTAGAAGGGGCACCCTGAAACAGTATGCCCTCTTTTCAATCCACATCCTATGCTTCACAAACAGAATATCTTTTAAAACACGGACTTCTAGCAGGATGCTCTAGCTGACCATGGGTATTTAGTAGCTTCTTTTAGAAAGAGCAAATGTGAAAAATGTGCCCTGAAAAGACAAATCATTCAGTTTAGGAAAACTGGTAGAGTAGCCTGAAGGTTGCACACTGACGCTAACACTATCCAACTTTCTGGCAACTGTGCACAGTGATCCCTACAGAAATACATTTTTCTCTATTCTGGTGAAGCTCTGGTGAGGCTCCCCAGCTTGCACAAATACACACAGTGAAACATCTATGCATCCACATAACCCAGAAATCTCAAGGAGATAAGGTGCATGGAAGTAAACTGGTAAGTAGACCCTTGTACTTAAGACGCGTTCAGTGAGGCACTGGTTTAGAATTGTTGGAACTCTGAGTCATAACTTTACAATGGAAAAATGAAAAAAATAACTACCTTGATCCTGTAATATGGAAATGGCTATCCATATGCTTGCAGTGTGAGTGCCTGTTGCTGGTTACTCAACACAACAAGTTGTGCCTTTGGACTGTGCCAGTGCACAGGCACGGGTGTGAAGACCTCATTTGTGGGAAATCTAAGAGCCCCCATTACAGACATTTTGCACAGGAATGCAAAAAAGCTTGACTTCTCATGGGCCTAGTAACCCTGAAGCATAACCTATACCACTGCCCATGCAGAAACCCATTGTCTCTGCTACTCAATATGGCCATGTGGTTTGCAAATTCTCTAAGATGATCAGTGTTCAATTTTATCTTGACAAGTGCAATAAAGCTCTTGGATTTTAACTTCACTAGAAAGAGAGTGGTTCCACATGTAGGATTTCTGATTTAAACACATTTAAGAAGTAACTTTATTACACAGTTTATTAACTAGTCATTAAAATCTATTAGTTTTAATGGTTTTAATTAAAAGCTACTGGTTTTCTTCTGAAGGAAAAGACGGTAATTCCTGGAAACCAATGCATCAGATCTCCATGTATTATAACTGTTAATTTCACACCTTCCATGTAGCAGTGAAATAGCTCTTTTATGGTAACTTTCTACCATGTCACACTTATACTGCAGAAAATTGTGCTCCCAACTCAATATAGTCACCGGTATTTCAGGCTATGTTACTGAAAATGCTAAATTCTGTATTACCTGCATGTAGGAAAACAATAATTTTTATTTTATTTTATTGTTATTTAATTATATTTTACATAATTTTATTAAGGCATGTGTTTCATGATTTCGTGGTAAGTACATCTCAGTACTTACAATGAAATATGCTTTTCAAAATTAATTTCTTTGTAGAAACAGGATGGTACTATTGTATTAGAAATGATCATGGTTATAAGTGCCCTATTACTTTTTTTTTCTTATATTCAAAGTTATTTTTCACTTTTTCAAAAAATTTCCAGCTTAGAGGTAGATTTTATTTTTTACCTTCTAATAATTCCTAAGTCAAAATGCTCGTCAGGCCTATGGTAAGCCAAACATTATTGACATATGCTGTGGGCTTTGACAAGTAAAATGATGAGATCTTAAGTAACAGATATAGTCTCTCTGAAGAGCAGTTTATATGTTTTGGCTATCTTCCAAGGAAAAATCATATAGCATGGTTAACAAGTGATACTGACATCTGCCTCTCACAGAAAGCCAAGGGAATCTTGTAAAGGTCACAGTGCTAACTGACAGGGTAACTGATTAAGACAACACACTATTGCAGACAACAATACAGGGGGGGAAAAAAGGAAAGTAATAGAGTAATTTTGCTTTCTGCTGGGCCCTCACAGATTTGCCACTTTCAGAAAGGCTGAATCTTAATTTTCATCCAAAGGTGAGCTCATTTCACTATATTGGCAAAATAAATTTTTGATATAAGCAATGCTGACTTTCTTTTCTAACATATTGCCCAGCAATGAAATGCAGTTACATGACATTTACATCACTCTGTATTTAAAAAATCCTTGATTAAAACTTTTATGCTTCAGATTTATCATCTATGAAGTATAAAAGTCCTAGATAAGGCTCATGGAGAACTAAACACCTAGGTGAAGAGTGGGCAAAGGGACATAACAGCCTCCCCACCCTCTACTCTTCTGATTTTAATTCCTCAGCTTTAGAGCTCTCACAGATATTTTTCCCCTTATTTTCTGTTAGCTTAATTTCTGTGGCATCACCTGTGTCTTACACTGTTACAGGTAAGAATAACTTCAGGTCAGGAAAGGATAAATAAGGTATGTCAGCCACCAGCCTACATGTGGCAAGCAACCCAGAGCGAGATGATAAATTGTAGTGAGGGTTTTATCCTGTTCCTTCTAAAATGAAAGGGATGACACGGTATGCCCTGTTACTGCACAACTAGATGTACCTAGTTGCTAAGACTTGCACAAAGATAATAAACCTGATCATTCCTTTTGACAATGACTTTTAGTCAGAGCAATAGGACAAGTTTTGTATCTCATCATACTCACAATCACCTCAAGGTACTTTCCTAGATAGCAAGAAAGACCTTGGGCCTCACTCCTGTCTGTAAACCGCATGAAGGGTGTAAGATATACAACACTCTATAGTATTTCTTAGTCTTCTTTCCTGTCCTTTGTCCTACCCACAATGAAAAAAAATTCAAATCCTAGAATCAGTAGAGAGCCCAATATTCTAGTTTTAAAACAATGAATGTAGTACAACTTACACTGTCTCAATGGTAACAAAAAATAACAGCATGAAAAATTTCAAGAAAAATGATTATATATTTTAATCTTCCAATATTTTATGAGTTCCTATGCTGTAACACAAGGATAAGGCAAGCTGAGTTTGTGAGGAAAGTTACTGAAAATGTATGTGCGCTTTTTTCTACTAAAACTGAAAACTTCTTATGAATTGTTTATATTACTATAGTAATACAAAAACAGTGTGACACCTTCTGAAAAGGGAAGGAACAGCCCTGTCCCTGAGGACATCACCGTCTGCAAAGAAATTGTTATTACATGGAGTAGAAGCTCTTTTACATAGCAAGAAAGAATTTGACATGTTGCAAGAGATTTTGGGAAGAAAAATGGAAAGGTTGGCTTAATAAAGCCCAGAAAATTAAATACTTTAATATTATTTTCATCACTATGGGGCCTTTTCATATTAACTGCTTCAACTAAGCAAATATTGTTCTGCAGTCACATATTTTTGCAGTAGTTATTTTAATTATATAGTCTGCTGGAAATGTGGGCTGCGGATGGCAGTTCTATGTGCCAACTTGCTTGTTTTTATAATTCTGTATTTTATAAGAGAATAAAACAATGATATGGGTTTCTAAGCATTAGTTCACACGAATCACAAGGAACAGTGCAATTTATAGTAGTCTGGGCTGCTTGACGCTCTTAATAGGTGTGGTGGTTCAACCAATAAGGAGACAAAAAAACCACTTTGTCTTGAGGAAATCAAAAACCATTTACAAGTTTGGGGTTTTTTTAATGTTGAATATCAACATTTTGCCATTGTTTGAAGATGGAGCAGCTGAGTAGGACTGGAACAGCAGAATGCAAAAGGAAATGGAAACCTGTCCATTTAGGGGAAGTCACTGACAGGAAAGGTAGGATATCTTCAACCCACCTACAACCTGCTGCAAAGATGTAACCAGAATAGGATTAGAAAAAATCTACATCCAGAATTATTTTAAAGACAATCAGGAGATTTTCTTTGAAATCAAGAGAACAGCAGCCTTTTACCCCTTTGTCTGAGACTGAGCCATTACCTATCAGGACTTGCTGAAATTCATGGTGAGCATGGTGAGTTGAGGAAGAGACCAGTGTCCTGCTGTCTGCTGAATCCTTTCACTATGTGACAGCAACAAGCTCTGAGAAACAGGTTTATGGACTCTGTCTTTAGGGCACTGTTATCAGGTCCAGTTCTTAGACTTCAGTATGTTGACATACTTTTTTAGAATGTTGTACAGTTCCTAGTAGAATTTTACATGAACCCAAAATCATGGACTTTCTCTGCTTTTGCTCTTCCTTTTTTTTTTTTTTTCTTTAATGGAATCAAAATTAAAGACTATCTCTTAAAACATGTGAGCCTAGCCAATCTTAGGGCCACAGTGACAGAAATTCAGAAATCATTAAAAAGTTTACTTTATTTCCAAGGAAGTCCTCTAACCTAGCTTTTGCAATTTGCTCCTTTCTAAAACTGTAAGTTGAATTTTTAAAGTAACCACTGTGGATGTCTATAACACACAGGACTGAACGCAAAAAGATAGAGCTGTATTCTGAAATTTATTAAGTCACTGGACTTCACTTTGCTGTTTTAGTCCTGCTTATTCAATTTCAAATTTGGGGGGGGGGAAATGAAAGAAAAATGGTACATTCAGTGATTAAGGAAAATTAACTATGTATTTTATTACTCAATTTGGGCAAATAACTGTTCTTTGACAACAAGAAACAAGAACCTGCCTGTTTGGGAATCTAGATTTTTACCTTAATTTGTAGGTTTAGGTTTCCAGATTTTTACACGTAAATTTTCACAATGTTGATAAATTAATCTCTAGTTTGCAATTAGTTTCTAGAAGAAAATTTGAAAATTGAGAGAAAAAATAATAGAAACTCTAGTGTTGCTCAGTCTTCAGTAGTTAAGAGAATACTTGCCCAGAGTTTCCCTAGTGCAAGAGAGAAAGTACCATTAATATGTTTTAACTCATGCAGGAATTGCTTTCTTGCCTACTGGAATTTTGAGGAGATGAAAATAGTAATAATAAAAATGAAAACAAACAACCAAACCAACAAAAATAAAAGGTTTCTCTCAGTTTTGAAATTATCAGAATTGTAAGGAAAACTCTTAAACATTTCTTCAGGCGTCTTAGAGCTGCAGGAGAAGCCCGGAGATGACCCTACTGTGCAAATGAAGAGGTTTCCTATACAGAAAGGGCATTCATTTTTGTTGTATTTACAGTTCATTGCGTTGAAGATACTCACATTTCTCTTCAAAAGACTGCTTGCCCCTAAAAGAGAATCACTTCAGAAATTTGTTGTCTCAAACAAAAGTACTTACATTTCAGAAAAACAAAACTTTTCCTACAAACTCGGGGCACTCTAACATCCATTTTTGAGAAGTCACATATTATTGCTGAAGTCACATATGAGTCCCCAATTTCAAAAATCTCTCTACACATCTGCTTAAGCTACCAAGGTCTATTAAATGATACCAGTTAGAAAATTTGTATCTCATGGAAAATTAAGTTCCTGTCTCACAGTAGCAAGCAACACACTCTGCCAAATGGGTACAGACTTCTAAGAGAAGAGCAGAATATCGATTGTAATCCCTTCATGGAACAGAACATGTATTGTTATCCTTTCCAATTTTTACTTTCTCCAGGGACTAACAAATGGTATATTCATATCAGTTGTATGTTAAAGATGTTTTCTTATTCCTCTGCCAAAGAGATCAGGCTATAGTACACTACTTTCACCCAAGTAATGTAGCAGGACTTAAACTGCATAATGATAAACAGTTTCCTTCCCTTTGCATTGCTTTTGACAAAGTGCTCAGTTGTGCTCCTTTGAATCTATACAGAAGCCCATTAATTACTATTCTAGTGCTCTTAGTTTTGTTTCCTCTAATGCACTAACACAAGAGTTTTACAATTCTTTTGCATCAAAAGTCAACAGTATGAGTCTTCCTTGCTGGGAATAAAAATGGAAGTAATTTAATGGCAAACTGGAAAGAGCTTCTTACTTTTGAATCCAACATCTCTTCACATCTGAACTTGATAGCTATGTTTGTGTGGCAAGGTGTTCCCAAAGGAAAACTGGTTGTGAAAGCAAGAGATATTAAAATTATTGTTATTATATTAGGAATTCTAGTCCATTTTGGAATGTATTCTGACTGGAGAAAAGGATGAACCTGACCTTTTCCTTTTTAGATTTGTTTTTTTTGTGCAAGCTATTCTCCAGTGTAAGTGGCTACAGAAATATTTTTCTTTCCCTGAAAATGTTGAACAACTCCAATTATTAGAAACTACGAAAGAAAATAAACCAGATAAGCCAAATATGATAAAAATATTGTTCTGGGTGTCCAGCTATTCTTTTGTTGTTGTTGTTTGTTTTTTCATTTATTTTCAAAAAGTCTTAGGGAAATTTCTCAAAGGAGCCTAACTTCTGTAAGTGTCACTTAGTCAAAGAAAACTAAGGGGAAGTTATTTAATATGCTACTATACTAGAATGTCTGAGAAGACTTGTTTGACACAACTTCTGATAGTTGGATTATTTGATCATAAATTTATGAATAATAGCAGAGGTAATAGTATGAAGCTGTCAAAACTGAAAGGAGAAGTGCTGTCAGGTGTGCTGGTTTAAATGTAAACCAGCAGGAGAAACAAACTCAACACAAAAGAGATTATAAATCAGAGCTACAATTTAATGACAACATTACAATAAATGCAGCAGCACAAAGAGAAATTGATTTTAACCCACAAAACCCAGAAGTATAACCCAGCACCCTACGGCACAAACACAATGGTGTTTGTTAGCCCCTGTGCTGATACCCACATGATTCCCCCAAGTCCAAAGCAAAAGGAAGTGAAAAAACCTGTTGGTGAAGATGACAGTTGCAGTCTGGTGAAGAGTGGTGGTCTCCTCCTGTCAAGGTTCTGATCCTTCTCTGGATCTGACGAGTGGTTCCTGAGGTCTTCAAACCCCAAGATTATGTACCCTCAGGTCCAGGTGGGAGCACCCAGTACCTCCCCCAGGGTGAGGAGTTCCACAACAGGTGATCTAACTCTGTGAGTCATGGGGTATTTTGGAATCGTTGATGGCCCATTAGCAGACACGCCCCCTCAGGCTGGGTGTGAAGGTGTTAATGACTTGCTGGAAGGGAGTTATGACAGCACTTATCTCACAGGCTGTTTTCACACCCAGCTCACAGCCTGTGGAGTCAGTTGTGCCCTGGGCAGCTGCTGCAAACGGTCCCTTGTTAACAGTTCATGGGAAATGAATAGAGGGTGTAGGATACACAGCTTTGTTCACCCCCACACAGTGATAAACTGGTCCCACCTGCTGAACTAGGACATCAGGTGATGAAACAACATTACTCACACACAATACTACACCTTCTTCATTCCTTCCACAGGTGTTTCTTTCAAATAACTGTGCAGCAAAAACTATAGCACTGGTGCACTGCACCTCCATTTGACATAAATGAGAGAAAACAGTTCGGTGCACAAGACTTGGATGTAATTTCCTGATGCAAATTTATTGCCAACTTGCAAGTTAAAATTCAGATCCAGAATATTACTTATGGCATCTACAAAGACATACAAAAATCTCTGGTTTGAACTTTTTATTTTTCTCTGTGCTTTTGCACTACACCTAATAATCTCCTTCTAGTTCAGTTCTTAAGGAGAGCATTATTCACCTAACAAAAACAGTAGCAAAATAATTGCTTCTGGATGAACTTTAGCAGAATACTAACATGAGCCTGTGGCTTTTATGAAAGTGGTGACAACAAATAATCACACCAAACAAGTTCCTCTCTTGCATCTGTTGGAACAATTGAATTCACCTGTGCATTACTTTAAAACTTAAGAGAGGGATTTAGTCTTGGCATTACTTCAATTGAAACCAAAGACGAGACTAATATAGGACACATATATTCCACATATATGTCTATATATCTAGAAATGGGTATGCATATACACATATATATATATGCAGATATATACATATGTAGAATCTCTTTATATATCCATATAAAGAGATACATATACGTCTAGATATACAGACATATATATATACATATTCTACAAATATTAGTCTTTAAGAATCATCACTTCATCTTGACATGTATGAGCAATTGAAAAGGTAAACACTTTGGTTTTAATTTACCACAGTGTCTTGCAAGAAGTAGCTCTTGTACACATTTTTTATCAGATCGGCTTGGTTCCCAACCCAGTACATTAGGTAATGACAGCGAGATTCTAAGCTTGTCTAAAAAGCTTCATAACTTATATCCAAACATGTCAAGAGGTCTCAAAAAATCACTTTCTCAATGTAAGGACTCCATTGCAGGTACTGTATGTTTTCAAATATAATTTACGTTATATAGTACAATGGATGTTCAGCCAGATGCTGCTACAAAGAATAGACAAAAGATTTTATTACTGATTACCATTTTTAATGACATAAAATGCTCCAGCAGGTGTCACATTTTTATATCACTCTGCTGGATAATGACATGATCTATGGTTTGGTTCCACACCTTGCATATAAAGCAAACTACAGGTTTCCCTTTCCCATTCAGGACAAACAGTGCTTTTAGGTTCTGTCTTGCTTTTTCTCTGTGCAACTTTTCTACATGTGTACTTTCATTCCACAATTGCTGTGTGTTGACCATAATCCAGAATCCTCATTCTCCAGAAGTGATCTTGTGACCATTCGTAGGAGAAAGTTTTACAGTTCTGAAGCAGATTGGCAGCAATTTTAGGACATGGTCAGGTTTAATTTACACACAGATGAAAACTCAGTTAGAGACATTCATAAATTACTGCAGTTAACTGTATAGGTTGCAGGAAAAAAAAAGCAAGCATCTGGAGCAAATAAAATTTACTCAGAGGTGACATGGATAGCATGAACCTGCTCTCAGGTGCAAACTCCTTTACTTGCACTTTATTGTTCTCTAGATAAAAGTCACATGGTATAAACTTGTTCACTCTGCCATAACATGCCTGTGTCTATTTGTGTTTGTGTACATAAATGTTGTTATTATAGCAGCAAAGATAACCATATTAAAAGCTCATGTGCTCAAGTTTCCTTTCTACTAAAATAAGCAGTGAAAAGCTAGGGTTTTTAAAAATCTTTTGTGTTTTCTTCCATAGATTTCTCCCAAAACATGTTATTTTATTAAAGGTTCACAAATATTTGGTTGCAGAATTCAATCACTTTCTAATCACATCATCTCAGTATCCAGACTGCAACATGAATTGGAAAATTAACTGAATTTTTACTCTGTTCAGAGGAGACACACCTACACGGAAAAGCTGCTAGAACTACAGAACTCACTTAATATCAAGAAAAACATCTAAAGAAACAAGACCATATTTATCTGAAAAAATCCAGTTCATTAACAATCATACTAATTACAGTTAAATGGCTTTGCAGAAATAGCTAACAAGACATTGCACTTTTAACCACACAAAGACAGGACAATTACTAGAAAATTCATGTGCAAGACAACAGGTTTTTTTTCTTTGACAATTTCTTTTAACACTTTTTAACTTATAAATTACTAAACATTATCATATACATATCTGTGATGGACTGAATATTATTAACATCTTAAACATGGTCAAAATCATAAAAAGACTTTTGTCAAACTGAGAGGAAGTAAATGCCTGTCTGTGACTATTGAAGCATCCTCCTCCCTGTGCCTCTGGACTGGAATTCAGTCTGTGACTGGGAACTTGATATACGACTATTGTCTAATCATCTCAGGTCTGAGGAGAAGTAAACAAGGTTCAGGGAAGAATGCCTCTGTGTTAAGAATCAGCCCTAGCTGAGCTCAGTGTGTGGCAGAGGAGAAGGATTTGGGGGGTGTGATGGAAATCTCTTCACACCAGACCCAAGGAGTAATCCTCTGTCCCTGCAGGACAACCATGTACACATAGGGCATTCACATTGGAGACAGCTGAAAAGGGATCATAAACAATCAAAGACCCCCAAAGTGCCCCCTTGACTCATTCCTGAGGCCTTCTACCACCAAAGGACTGCACATGATCCAAGGGAGGTAACAAATCCAGAGCCTGTTGAAGGAGCCTGAAAAGCTCCTCCCTCACCCCAGGGGAGGTGCCTGGGCACTTCCTGAACATATATTAATCCACTGGACGCTGTGTTTTGTGGGACCCTCACCACCAAGAAGATCAGAACTGGACCAATGGAACACCACCAGATTACATGACATGGTGATAGATTTTAGATTTTAATCTCTCTCTTNGGTCTCATTTTTACCTTAATTCAGACAGAGGCATTTCTAATAATTTCAATAACCAGATCATAACAATATCATATGCATGTTCTTTCTATCCAGTCGGAAAAGAGAAAAAAGAAATATGCTTTGCTTTTCTATTCTCATTTTCTCACCATCTTCTCACTAACCATCTGACAGTGTACACTGGGGGAGTGCTAATATGAAAAGCATGCAGTGAATCCTGCTTTCATTAAACATGTTTGCATTTAATTTCTTTCACAGTACAAAAAAGAAAGGACTCTTTTTCCCCCCCAGTGTTATAGCTAGATATACACTAGTTATAGCTAGATATATGCTAGTGAAAGCTCAGGAGTGCATTATAATATTTTTATTGGATGTTTCCTGGCTGTTTGAGAATTTGTAGGAGTATAGTTACCTTGTTTTCTCCTGCATTCGGACTGTAGGAGTAAATATCATTTTATTATGCACAGGCTTTTATTCTTATGGCACTTCTGTGTGCTGAAGGTTGACTGACAAGTCAAATGGTTTCTGTCTTCCAGAAATTCTGTAGTATCATTGGTTTTACAATTTTATTACATTTATCTTATTGAGGCTCTACAAAGGCTAATACCAACTGTTTCAAGAAAATCACATAATAACAAAATAAAAAATAGCTCAACAGATTTGTTGTGATTCAGCGTACCAATGTATCATAATGCAATGCATAGCTTGGAGATAGGTTTTGATTGCAATAGTGTTCCAGCATCTATTCTTATATCTCTTCTATTTCTATAATCAAAAAATGTAGTTATGAGCTCATAATAATTAAGATTTGAACAGTTTTGACACTGTTAGTTACCCTGTTCAGCCTTACAACCTCACTTAGCAATAGTCAGGCACTCAGGCACTTTAGAGGTAGCAGAGAACACACAGCTGCTTCACCATTCTGGAAAAACAATCAAGCTATGCTTCCTTAGAATCAATGAACACATGTTTGAAGATAAGGTGACCAAGGAATAAAACTCTCTAACCAAGGCTTTAGAAATGCTTTTTAGTTTTATTTTTTGTTGTTGTTGTTTGGGTTTGGTTTTGGGGGGTTTTTTGCCTCTTCTGTTCTAATTCTGTGAACACTATTCTTGACAGGCCTCTGGGTATTACTGTGAATGGATGTACTTGTGCGCCTTCCTCTGCCAAGATTATTGTTGTACTGGAAGATCCCTCAAAGGGATGAATGGAAGCATTGTTTCTTCTGCCTCTTCTTTGGTAGGTGTTATTACATTGCTTAGACAATGTCTAGGCATGATCACTAGCATTGTCTAAAATGGACAAGTCACATTTAAAGAAGTAGTGGTATAAATGGCAAGCTAAGGAAAAGAGAATAGAGTAACTCTTCTAACTACCTCAAAAAGGTCAGGAAAAAAATGTCCTGCCTTCAGAGATTCTTTCAAGGCAAAGGGAATTCTATTCAGTTCAGGACCTCTGCAACATTCCCCCTTTGTCATATGCAACAATGAACCAGTCCAAAAGAGATGGAAGGAATCACAATGACAAGTGAATGGGGAAAATATTGCTGAACTAGAAAAATCTAGTACAGGAGTTAGCATATGTAAAGATAAGATAAAGGAGGAAACAACAGTTTGTACATTACGTCCTTTGTGTTTTCTTTTTGTTGGGGCTTTTTTTTTCTTTCTTTTTACTTGCAGCTGTGTCTGCTTTCCTATTTTTACTCAAGTCTTTCAGTCAGTCATAGCAGAGTCTCAAACAGATGTGCAGAGCAATAATATGATAGTAAAATTTTACAAGCATGATTCATTTTTGGTTTGCAATTTTTAGATGAAGAAAAGTCTTGTGTATTTACAGAAAATATGGCACACATTTTGTCAAGAAGCATAAAAATGCATTCTGTTTTCCTTGAAGATGGATTATGCATAGACTTCACAATTTGCTCATCTCAGTTCACAACAGCTACAGTACTTAAGGTCATTGTTATGGAATACCTTTTAATAAGAATATGAGATAAGAAAAGATATTATCAGGTCAAATTCTGCTGTTGGTTATTCCTCTGCAACATTATTTTCTCCTGGTACCTATTTGGAAGAGAAAATGAAAGTGAAATTGATATATGCCCTTAACAATAGAAGCACTTCAAGCTGGCTGAAAAGCAGAAATCTCATTTGTGAGTAAAAGGGCTGATGAGTTAGATTTCCTGTGACTCTTATGGTCATGTCCTGAATGATTTGAAAGGTTGGACAGGTACATACAATACACTGGTGAAAATGTTCGTATACCTCAAAGACTTCACTGGCATCACCAGAAAAACAGAAGGGCCATACTGGGTGAGGCCAAGGTCGGGCTATCCCAGTAGCCTTTATTTGACCATAAGAAGCAGCATGTATCTGGGAAAGCATAAAAATGAACCAAAATACATGACAGTTTCATCTAACTATTTTGGGGTCAGGTATTTTGGTATTTTGCAAATTTTTTTTCTGCTACACATATCAAAATCCTGCAGGATTCCAGGACCTTGTCTTGTCTCTACTTGAGCTTTCACTGGTCAGCTATGAAGTTAAAAGAACCCTATTCTTCATTTTCTTGGAACATTATTCTTATTGGCTTTGTTTGACATTCCTTGGTTTTTCAGTGGAAGATACAATAATCAGATGTGATTATTTTTCTCTTATTATACACATGCCAGTTTGTCAAATAATAAGAAACAGAAGGAGTTCTTTGTGATCCAGGTAGATAATCATGCAACACAAATAAACAGTGACCAGAGCAATATTGTGCTAAAAAGATCTGAGTGTTTCCAAATAATGTACTTAATCTTTGTAGGTGGCCTTGAACAATTAATATTTATGAAGAAGAATATAGTTGCTTCACACATTGCTTGTGGAAGAAGATGGCTACACTGTGGTAAACATCTGTGAGGATTATTTCAAAGGGTGCAAATCAAGGTCAGCAAAAAAGTATGATGAATCCTCACATGAACTTCATACCAGACTCAATGTGGTGACAAGTTAAAAAGTGAAAGAAACGGGAGAGGGATTTAGTCACACTTTTCTTATTCCTCAGTCTTGAACTTCTTATTGTTGCTGTCTTACTGTTGCATGAGCCTACCAGCAGCTGCTGTCAATTAAAATGGTCTTTTATAAGCAAGTAGAATTTAAAAAATGCCAAGGTTCAAGTTGATTAAATAACAAGAAAATACAACCAGTTAATGTTGATGATGTTTTATCACAGGCATTTTCCTCGAACTGAAAATAATTTTAAGCAAATAATTTTTCGGGAAGATTGAAAACTAACCAACCATAGAAAGATTTCTAAGGGCTTTAAAGCAAATCTCAAAACTCCAAAATCATGAATGGAATTTACAATTGTTTGAAAATCAAGTAAAAAATATATTTCTTCTCTTTTTATTTATTGAATAAAACCATGCAATGCATTGAACATAGGAAGACTGATAATAATTACTGTAATACACAGGTATGAAAAGAAAAATAATCAATTATTTCATGGCAGAGTGGATAGTGTTCTCCAAATACACAGCACGAATATAATTCTAGGAATCAGGTGATAGCACAATGAATATATCAGTAAGGATAATAAGCCTTCTTATGTGTTTTGGAGAATAGCAAAAGATTGTATTCATATTTAAAAATAGTAACAAAATTATTATTTTTATGAGTAATTAAGAAGGGATGTCAAGCACTGAATATTGAGGAATGTAAGCAAGAGTTTGTATCTGTGAATGTGCAAACAGAATGATAAAAATATGGGTGGAAAATATAAGCCACAAATTATCTTATGAAACAATACCTGTCCATTGCTAAGTGAATAGTAGATCACAATGTGAATAAATAAATGAAAAACAGTTAATTAAAGGCATTTGTGGAGAACTGATGTGTTTGGCTAATCCTTTGTCATGTCACAGATTGTTCAAATGTTTCTCTCCTCAAGGAATAATGGTGTATAATTTTGGAGTCTATTTGAGGAGGAAGGAGTGACTCTTCCTAAAAACTGAGCAGGATGATCCCTTGATCTCTAGCTACCTCCTCATTTTCGTCTTGCATTGCCAGCAAAACACCAGCTGCAAAACCTATTTTGCATCTAGTTGTGATTTCAGAATTAAATGCAATGCAATTAGTTCCTTTTATATGTTTGGTAATCTTGTTAAGACAACTCATTAGGTATCTTGGCAATTGGAAATTACTAGGTTTCAGAACATGTGTATTTCCTTTGTGAATACCAATTATTCCTAAATGAGGCAATTGTTCTTTAAAGGAAAGGGAAAAGTGAGTCCCAAAAAGTTTTTTGAGATATTATATATTGCCCTGACCTTTAAAATCTTAATACGGATCTTAGTGCTTTCTCTGTAAAGCCTGGATATGTATAATACTGCAATCCTATTTTCCTATCTAATTTTTCTATATACTCATGACAAAAGCATGGGAAAAGAATATAAAAATGGTTTATGAAAACCATATATTGTTATCATTGAAACATGCAATAACTGATTAAGATAAGTAATACATAGCCACACTTTATCAACCTGACCACAAGTATCCTAACCTGGGGCATTTACAGCCTCTCTGGGTAACCTGATCATAAAAAAAAATTCTTTCTTATATCTACCCTGAGCCTACCCTTTTAAAGTTTAAAACCATTACCCCTTGTCCTGTCACTATGAATCTTGGATATGTTCAGAACAGATGAATCCCGGACATGTTCAGAACAGATGAATCCCAAATCACTCATATTGTGTCTCTACTGTTTTTAATGTAGTCACAGGGGAAAACAAGGAGGATGAGAAGAACCCGGAAAACTGAAGCAATTCTCCTGCCACATCACAGACCTTCGCTTAGACTGTTCTTGTTCAAGTGGCAAATGGAGAGTCACAAGATAGGCAAGGCTGCAGGCTAGTGACTTCTGGCAGGAGGTGAACAGCTCCTTCACTGGCAGAGCTGCAACTGCAGAACAGGGGGTGGAGTTATTGAGTTTGCAGATGACACCAAACTGAGGAGTTGCCAACATACTTGAAGGCAAGGCTGCCATCCAGACAGACCTGCACAGGCTGGAGGAATGGGTTGGTGAGGGCCTGATGAAAACAGACAAAATGCAAATCCCTGCACCCTGAACAAGCAAGCACCTTGCAACGATATATTGCTGGGGTCTGCCTGGGTGGAGGACAGCTTGGCTGAAAGGGCCTGCCAGGTCTGGCAGAGAGTGAGCTGAGCATGAACCCATGGTGAGGCCCTTCAGGGAAACAGGCCAACTGTGTTTTGTATTGTATGGACAGGAGCACAGCCAACAGCTTCAAAGGAGTGATAATCCCCTCCTACTCAACGCTCATTAGGCAACGACTGGATGCTGTGTCCGGCTTTCATCCCCCCCAGCACAAAACAGACATCAACAAACTAGAGCAAGTTCAGGGGAGGACCACCAAGATGATTAGGAGGTGGAGCACTTTCCCTATGAGAAGAGGCTGAGAAAGCTGGGCTTGTTCAACCTGGAGAAAGGATGGACTGGTGGGATGTGCACTATTTTATTATGATGATAATTTTTAATTAAGCATTTATCTGAAATGGTCAAAAGACTAAATCTGATGTAACAGACTAACACAAGTATCTATTTTTTATTTCTCTTGCAATGAAGAATTAATAAGTTAGATTTGGGATGTGAAAGAGAAATTTTAATTTTAGAAGTTCCTTTTAAGCAATGAGGGTCAAACTGGGTCTTGAAAAGAGCACTTTACCCTGGAATCCAAATATCTCTATGCTGCTGGAGTTTTCATCTGTGGCTCTAGTAGTCTGCTCTTTGACTAACAGGAGAATCACAATCTGTTCTGTTTACCATCTACTCAATAAAAGGTCTAGAGTGTTTTAAATTGAGTCTGAGAAAATAGCAATAACAATGGTGACTTCTCCAGAAGATTAACATATCAGTATATTGATAGTGTTGCTAAGAATAGAACACAAAATACTCAAAAGTCTTTCTGCTGTAGTTTACCTGAGGCAGCAGGTCTGCATTTTGCATTTACTTTCTGTTACCCTGCTATTCAGGTTGAGGTACAACTTGCCTGTGGATTACCAAATAAGCATCTTAAAGTTTTGTCTCTAGGGATAACAATGAGACATAGAACTTTTTTTTTCCTCTTACATGTTTGTTATTCCAATCTGTCCAGTGGAATTCATTATGGCTAAAGCAGCACTGTTCTTGCTTTGGTGACAGAAGTAAGGTCTAAGTCCCTATTTTTTGCTGCAGAACAGGAAGTAGTAGCCACAAAACTTTTTCAGATCAAAAGTAATCAGAATTTGTAGTTAAGGATACGCTACTGAGAGCATTGCAATTAGGAGAAACTTACACAGAAATTATATATGTGAACTCTGCTCTTCCATTCTTGTCTTCTGGCACGTAACCCACACTCTATTTCCCCTTCACAGAGCTTTTGAGAATCACTACCAATCTATCACCATTGCATGGACATTTTTACAAACACCTGTGAAAGAAACAAAAACTTTGCATTTGGGGAGTATGTGAACTCTTACAAAAAAGTAAAAAACTGGAATTAGGAAGTAGCTTGAAATTTAGGTTAGATGTAAATGGAAGAATTTTATCCTTTATCAAAGGTTATACTGACATTTTCCAATCAAGGTGAATTTTTATACTTAAGCAAATACAACAGGAAAGACATTGTTCATTTGCATATAAAGGAAGTTAGGTTCTGTTATGGTGCTTTTCATAAATGCTTAAATGGAAAACCATACCTTCACCTGGCCAAGCACCCTTATCCTAGTGTCATGCAGCTTCACAGCTCTGAATAAGGGCTGATATGTAGTTTCTGCCTCTTACAGACACTCAGCAAATCTCAGTAGATCACTGCTGTCTTGCAGATGTGTGATATAAATGATTTAATGTGGCTTCTAAGACTACATTGTTTTGACTTTCTTCAAATTTCTTTCTTCCATAAAGGCTTTTTTTTTTGTCATTCATTAAACAGTTTTAATCTCTATTACTGCAGTTTAGCTGGTGGAATACAGTGGCTACAGTGGCTCTAAAACAAGGATAATGGTTTTCATTCCTACAGGAGTGGCAAAACATAATCCATAAAAATAGCAATGTAATATAAAATGTATCACAAAAAATATACTATTGAAGAGTATATTTTTTGAATAAAAAAGGCATAAATTAAAAGAAATTCAGTGGACTTTTAAAATCATTATGAATGGAATCTGCCCTAAGGAGGAACTAGTATGGACAGGATTTTTCAATTTCTTTTTTCAAAGGTTCAGAAAAAAATCTTGAATGAAAGTTTTGAACAAAGTGAAACCTTTCTGTTCATAGCTGAACTGATTAAATTTTGCTTGGTCTCATGCTGCATAGTTCAGTAGGACACACTGCCTATGCCCACTGTGTTCGAAAACAGTCTTGAGGATAAGGTTCACTTATCTTGCCTCTGTATTTAAGGCAAAGGCATCTGCATGCTTTAAACTTCCATGGCCCAAAATATGTCTCCCACACATTTGCTCATTTGAAAATGGCAAGGTAAAAAGGAAAGAGGCAGAAAATGGAATATACCTCTCACAGAACTGCTATGGAAAATGGCACTCCTTTGTGATACAGGCATATCCATTTTTGATGAGTCTGTGGTGGCAGGATCAAGTTCTGATTGTGCTGCTGAAGGTAGAAATTAATTTATGGTCTATCACTTTGAATTGTCTGCAGTACTGACTGCTTTGACTCTCAAGTGTGCCTGCTTCTGCCAGAACAAGATTTACAGTAATAAAAACTTCACACACACACCTCCAATAAGGGTCTCATAAAGCCTCTAATTAAGCCATTCTTACTTTGCCACTTCCACTAGTCTACTACTTGCTGTTTAAATATCATAAGCTTTTTTTTGTCAATGACTTTATTTGCAGCCATGTGTATCCATGTCAAAAAAATTATCATTAATGCAGTTTATCCCTCTCCATTGTCTTTTGTGAGGCTGGATCTGAGAATAACCATGAAATATTCTTGTGCCAATCTAATTGCCCTGAATGCCTCATGCACCACCGACTTGTTATATCAGTTCATGATACTACTGGACTTAAATATAACATGTGGGAAAACTAATCATAAGTCCTAAATTTACTGATAATTTTTCAAAAATGGTGGAAGGTAGTAGTATGCAACTTTATCCACTATGCTCCACTGACTTTTAATATGCAATGATTTTTTTTTTTTTTTTAAGCCAGGCAGAAAGTATGTGCTTTATCTGCAGTGGAATGATCCACCCAGTGTAGAATCAGATTAAATAAAATAAGTATGATCCTTATAAACTTTGTACTGTCTAACTACATTTAAAATGAATCTTCTAAAATTTGCATCTATACCTGGGAAAATATATTCCTGTTATTAAATATGCTCAGTAAGCAAAACAAGTTTTTGTATAATTAATAAACATTTAGTGGCATTGATTTTTATAGCTTGTTTTTTTAACTCCTTATCAGTATTGAGCAGATGGGACATAACTATGGGAAATTGTATTTTAAATGTGATTACCACTATACTTGAATTATATTTGAAGAATTTTGTTTGGTGAACCATTTACAAATACAATTTTATTCCTAGATGAAGTTTTAAAGTTAAGTTTTTTTCTCTGTTTAGCACAATGATATTTAAATAATTTCTGTAGCACATAAGAGGAAAAAGAAAAACTATACAAAACAAAATCCTTAAGTGTTTTAGAAAAAGCTCTTCTTAAAATTTCATTTTGCAATAAAATGTTTGATTGACTCTCTATTCAGTATTTAGCAAATCCTTTTCTAATACCAGCCTTAACAATATTGTAAAGAATTATTTTTGATTGAAACTTTGGATTAAAACCCAGCAATACAGTTTGTCCATTGCAATTTATATACTTAAAGCATAATCTTTTAATATTAAATGTCCTTCTGTAGTCTTTGATATTTAGTTGGGGGAGGATAGATTCAAATTTTCTGCATAACCTACTTTTGTGAAAAAATAATTTACAACTAAGAAGTGGATCAATAAGAATTGGACCAGAGGTTACAGATAGAAACCTCTGGACATAAGCCCAAGTAGGAGATGTCAGTGTAAGTGTGATTGAGGTGCTATATTGCAACTAACTTCGAGTTACTTGTCCTTTAAGAACCTATATTTGTAAATCTTTAGGGAAAATTATTCTTCACTGAAGAGGAAAGCAAGGCTTTAAACATGAATGTAAATAGTAGAATGAGATTACTGGGACACCTGAGGTACATTTTACAGCACAAACCATATGTTCCCCCATCGTGAATCTCAAAAGCACCTACTGTCTTACAGTTAAACTATGAGTTGCTTTGTATTCCCTAGAATTCACTTCTTGTGGTTGCCGAACCACGTGTCTGTACACTGATTTAGTGTTCTTGGTTTCTGAGAGACAAGCACTATGCCACATATTTAGTTTCTCTCTCCTTTAATCTCTTTTGCTGTTTCTTGAATTGTAAAGCTAAGCTCTAAAGGGCTCATTCATCATTGTCTCACAGTGCTGCAGCTGATCACACCTGTGTCTTACAGATATGAACTGTGACCAAATCAAAATAACACTGTTTCACACATTGCATCCATGTAAGTGGCCAAAAAGGGAAAGATGAATTGTGCCTTCACAGGATGACAATTTTATAATAATACAGTAACAAAAAATAAAAGGAGGGAAAAAGGAAGGGGGAGGGGGGCGGAATAAGAGTAAATGGACAATAAGGGAAAAGGTGCAGAGGTGGAAAAGGGGTGGGGGGAAGGGAAGGGAAGGGAAGGGAAGGGAATTTCTGTCTTAGGAGAAGTAACTGTTTTCAGGTGCTAAAATCATGAAATGATGGCTTTAGCAAGGCAGGTAATGGGAGCTATAGCAAAAGCTTGACCTAGAGAGTATGGCAATTTCTTAAGAAACCCAAGAGGAATTAAATCAGGTGGAGGAGGAGAGCAATGTATCTAAACAGTTTATTTAATTCTTCCTTTATAAAATTCAATTTCTATCCCTAATTTATATTCATTTTCCATAGAGAGTATTGATAATAGCTAAGGTTTGATAAAACACTCCAGAGGACTCTTACAAGCATATATTTATTTATATTTCTAAAACATGTTTATATTTATAAATTTATAAACATACTTGAAGCAAGTAGGTTATACAGACAGCTAGTTAATTCAAGCATTTTCTTTTTTCTTATATATTCATCTCTTTCTCTCTGTTTCCCCTCCTTTGTGACTCTGAGACTTGTCTCTGTAAATTAAGCCTCAAACCTATGCAAAGAGCCCTGAAGCCATTTAGGGTTTTGGGGAATTTTGAGGGGGGAGGGGTTTAATTTTGGTTGTTTGGTTGGTTTTGGGTTTTTGTTTGTTTTTTTTTTTTTTTACTTTCTGGTTGTTTCTTAGTGTTCCAAGGTCCAAATTGAAAGATCCACATGGGAATGGAGAGTGACAAAGCCTTGCATGTAAATGCATTTTTTATCTTTCTGCATAAGAAATGTGATACTGATTTTTCATGAGAATAAAGATAGAGATAGTTCCAAGCTCAGCAGAAAGCTATCGAGGCTGCTGTTGAACATATACAAGCTTGTTGTCTTTAGGCCTTCAGTTGTTTATCCAGTGGGGAAAGATATGATATCTTTATGAGCTTTGTAGCATCATGACCACTCACTGTGAAGTTACTTCAATGAATTATCAAGAATGCTACCAATGACTTACAGCAGAGTCTGATTAGTGCCCATTTCCTCGTTCTGCTTTCAAGGAGGGATTTCTATGTTAACATTTTAAAGGGGTCAACCAAAACACTAAATTATCTGTGTATTGCCTGACCCAGCCACACTGCTGTTGAGGAGGGGAAAAATGCTGTTATGCTGTCTGGCACTATATCTCAACAAAACCACAGTGAAAAATATGTTCAAAAGAATTTCTGTCTTTCTTGATGGGAAAGTCTATGTTCCAGGACCCTCCCAAGATTCTTCACCATAAACAAAGCCTCCAGTCTGCTGTGCCACTGTAGTTCTGCTTACTTTCAAAAACCACAGATTTATTTCACAGGTGGTGAAAGCATTTCTGGTGGAGAGGAGAGATAAGAAGGCAGTGTCTGAATGTCATTTCACAGCAAAACCACCATCTCCCTTGCTTTCTCAGAGAGCCTTAAGCACTGCGATGGTGCATACATGAGAGTTTAAGAGAGAGCCCAATTTTTATGTATAGAGCTATTCAGAACAGCAACAGGAGGAGGTTGCTACACAATACTGGATCTGTCTATTCTTGAGGAGAAAATAAAGCACCAGCAAGGTTGTTGAAGGATGTGCGGCACAGCTGACTCTTTGCCATTGCTCTGCAAAGAAAAGCCACCATGAAGGAGAGCAACAGAGACTGGCAGCTTTTTCAGCTGCTGCTCAAATGCTGAAAAATTGGAACTGAGGAAAAGAGTATCTGAGTTACACAGGAATACTGCAGTAGTTGAAAACGTGAAAGCTTTGTGCATGTGTAATCTTTTAGACAGCAAAGCTATTTTTCCAGGGCTGGTGGAGATACCTGAGAAACTGTTTCTTTGGAACCTTTGGAAATAAATTCAAAAGGTTTTATAGATGTCAGTACTCAGACTCTATAATATGCTTGACTTCAAAACCAGCTGGACATAAGGTACTCTTCTATCATCTTTAAAACAATTTAAGGAGTAAAAAGCAAGAAATAAACAATGATTTTTTTTATTTAGGTTTAAGAAATTGTAATGGAGTTGAGAAGATTAGCTGGCACGTCCTAACAAAGCTAGTTGACTACTGGCAGCTTCTTCCTAAAGGTTCAGCAGGCTGGAAAGCCCCTATGCAGTGATAAACAGGCATCAAGGGTATTGGCTGAGGCACACCATAGGCAAATGGAGTCAATACCTTTTTAGCAATGTTCAGATTAGAATCACAGAATATGCTAAATTGGAAAGGATGACACAAGCCTAAATGAGTCCAACTCTTAGCCCTGCACAGGATCATCCCCAAGAGTCACATCATATCACTGAGAGTATCCTCCAAACACTTCTTGAACTCAGTCAGGCTTGGTGCTGTGACCACTTCCCTGGGGAGCCAGTGCCAATGCCCAACCACCCTCTGGGTGAAGAACCTCTTTCTAATATCCAACCAAAATCTCCCCTGACACAACTTCATGCCATTCCCTCGGGTCCTGTCACTGATTACCACACAGAAGAGATCAGTGCTTGCCTCCCTCTTCCCCTCACCAGGAGGTTGTAAATGCATTGAGGTTTCCCCTCAGTCTCCTCGAGGCTCAATAGACCAAGTGTTCTCAACAGCTCCTCATATGGCTTTTCCTTAAGGCCCTTCACCATCTTCATTGGCCTCCTTTGGCTACTCTCTAATAGCTTAATGTCTTTTTCATATTGTGCTGCTCAAAACTGCACACAATATCCAAGGTGAGGCCACCCCATTGCAGAGCAGAGCAGGACAATCCTCTCCTTCAACCAGCTGGCAACGCTTTGCCTGATGCCCCCCAGGACATGGTTGGCCCTCCTGGCACTGCTGACTCATATTCAACTTGCCATCAATCAGGACCCCCAGGGTCTTTTCCATGAGGCTGCTTTCCAGCCTCTCATTCTGCAGTCTGTACACACATCCAGTGTTGACCCGTCCCAGAAGTTTATAAGTCACAGACCAATCAACAGACCTCAGCTGTTTTGAAAAAGTTACAACCTAAAACTAGCTAAATATAATAAAAGAAAATCTAGGGAAAAATTGAAAGTCACACAGCAAACTCCAGCTGCACATTCAGTGAGACATGCACACAGGGAAACAAATTTCTTATGCTTCAGCTGTTGATTTTCACCATCAGATGCTTATCACTTCTTTATGGTTTACTAAACAGTGATTCAACTCAGAGTAGCATTTTGACTCAAACTCTGGATGAAAGATTAGACTCTAATGCAACAAAATTTCCTTCTAAAGACGGAGTTTACCAGTACAGTGTCCATACAGAGGTCTATCTGTCTCACATTTTTCTGGTCTAACAGGAAAAATCTTTTTTTTTTTTTTTCCCAAAGGTTTAAACTTCTGTGTTGTCCTTTAAGCCACTTAACTCAGTCATAGCCTGTAATGCCATTTTTTTATTTAGCCGTAATAAGGTATATTAGTATTATTTTAAAACAATTTTAACCACTGTTTTTATTCTTTGGGTGCTACAGCAGCTTGTAGAGATGTCAATCCAATGGCCTGGAAATGTTTACAAACCAAACAGATAAATTGGAAACATAAATAATTACAAATCCATGTAATAAATCTTTTCTGAATGCTTGTTTTGAATAGTTTCATCTGCATTTCCTGTTATCATAAACAAAGCATTAGTTAATGTGTAAAGTTGTACTGAAGCACAAAGTTGTATTTCATTTAGGCCTTAAGAAACCACTTTGTTCTTCTACCTCAATGTCTTCCTTAAAGTGTAATGAGTTAGTAAATGTCAGAGTAGACAGAATCAGGGAATATCTCAACCAGCAGCTTCTAAATCATCAACTAATTAGAAAATTTGGACTGCATCTTATTTGCATGTGCAAATTTCAGCTACTGCACATTTATTGTGGCTGTTCCAACATCTTTTAAGCAGCAGTTACTGTGGTTGCAACCAATGAGCAATTAACCTATTATTCCTATACTATCTTAATATATAAAATCTAAATCTACAAATACGTTAAAAAATTAATAATTTTTTTTAAAAAATCTTTCCTATTAAAGATTTCAATGAACAAGCCCTTGTCTTACAAAGTCCTCAAATTTTTGAGTTTGAGGATGGAATCGGGGTGTTACTTCTATAAGAAACTGAGATAAAGACAATTAAATATTCTTTCCTCTCTGAAAATTCCATATTCTTACAGTACCTTTTGTGTTTCTTCTGCATTTTACATCACATATTAGATTACATACAAATACACTTGACATCACTGAAGTCAGTTATTGAAATTGCTCCTTTGTCAGTGGACTTATAGACCAAAAAGTCCCAGTTTGATCCATGTCAAATGCAAGTATATAAAAGGTGTCCTGTCAATAGCTAGCCCCGATACCATTCATGGAGAAGAAAGAAATTGGTACAGGTTTCTTCTCTGTTTGCTGAATATCTCAGCATTTTGCATTTTTTTTTACCTCTCTGCTCTACCTACCAAGATTATTTTCTTTAAACTTGACATGTACCTCTCCCTCCATGTGTCAAAAACCTACCTCCACCCTTTCAATTCCCACTCATTCCCACACACTTATTTTCTTGAGGCAAATATCCCTTGTTTCTACATTTATACTTCTCCAGCAATCCTTGCAGGAAGTCCAACCCTTCCCTTTGGTACTACAGCAGCTGTAGGGAAAGCTTAGAAAAGTAAGAAAAGAAATATCTTAGACAGGATCCTCACTGAAAATAATTTTTTTTAAAAAAATTGTCCAATATTTTTACTTGGCATGCTCTGTTCCAGAAATCTCAGCTTTTCCATTCCAATAAATATTTTCCATTTAAATCAATTTGCATTTTAAAAAAAATGGTTTTGTTTCCAAAGAATTAAATGAAGTTCACTGTTTGTCAATTCTGTCACCCTTGTTAATGGCAAATATAGGAAGAAGCAATCCCCAAAGAACAATCTTTCTGGTTGGTACCCTTTTTCTATGTCACATATTGGTATGACCCACATGCTAAACTTGTCAGTCACCATTCACAATCAGACAATCAATCAGCTTCTCAATACAATTTCCTTCTGTGTCTCAAATGAGAAAAATAACTGAGCATTGATTCCTTCCTTGGGGCTTTTCACAAAGGAAGATTATCTCCATCAACTTTTTATATATTTACCAAACCTTTGTTTTGGGACATGAAGTGTTGCAAAAATGTTTTATTCCTATGGAATACTGTTCACTTTTATTTTTGTTTTCATTGAATTTTATTTTCAGTTTAAGTAGTCCGCATCAACCTATTTTTATTTAGGATTGATGAAAGACTTTTCCTTACTTTGAATCATACTTTTCAATATAAACTCCTTCGTTTCCTTAGAAGTTTTGGACATCTGACCACACATCTCATCAATTTTGTTTATCCTTTAGCCCTGTCATTTTTTTTTTAATCCCTCATTCTGCACCAGGAATAACTTTGATTCGTGTTTTTGGTTTTCCATGATCACAGTACCTATCTCTGTTCCCCACACTTGACTTCATCCTTGCTTTAATCATTTGAGTCTAACCATCCACAACCTAGTCTTGTTTCCTCAAAGCTTCAGTTCCACCTTTAACAAAGTGAGAAAAAGACTGTTATCTTTATTGTCTATTCTAGGGGAATGTGCACAGAGTTAGAATTTGGTCTGGATTCAAGTACACAGTGATCACTTCAACTTTTAATTAAGACCTATAACATTTTCATTTCATTTTTTCCTCATTCATTTTTCCTTTAGGTTCTTACCTCAACTCTTACCGTGACAACCACATCATGAAAAAGTACCACATCTTTTCACATTCTCTTCAAAGCCAGGAAACAGTAATAGGGATGATCCTTTTGTGACAAAATTTACTGGTATAGCTGGTGTTCACAGGGATTCCAGTTTAGCCAACAGATACTTTGGTTTGCTTAACTTTCAGCAAATGAGGAAATCAAGGAAAACAAATTATCGAATTTAGGATCCCAATATTTACATTCTCAGTCTAGTGGTGAGGGAGGAATGTGGAGACACAGTGTTGATGCTGTGAGGATACCGCTCATCAGGACCCAAAACACTAGTGTATTATCAATGCCTTACTAGTTACCTATATAAAACAGGTACCTTTCTGGTAGTTGTAGAGAGTGGTGAGGTCTCCCCTGAGCCTCCTTTTCTCCAGGCTAAACAACCCCATTACCTAAGCTTCACTTAAGACTTGTGGTATAGACTTTTCATCATCTTCATTGACCTTCTTTGGACACCTTCTCAGTCAGTTTCTTTATCTTTCTTCTTCTTTCAAGGTGCTGATTCTCTGCCTGTCCCTGCTCTCATAGCCAGTGACTCTCTGGTATCTGTGAGATGCTCACAGTGTGCTTGGAAAAAGGTCATGGACAGCCACATGAGTGTGCGCTGTACATCTCAATGGGACACCCACAACTGTCATGAGGGTGTTTGCCCAAAACTGTTCACGCTGAAAAGAAAGATGCCCACCAGCCAGGTTAGACCTGGGAATTGCAAATAAGGTTTGTTGGTTTTTTTTAATAGAGAAGGCGTCAGCATGAAAGAAATACAAAGGAAATGCAAATATTCAGAGCAATGCAGAGAAACTTGCAGTGGAAATGGCAGCAGTCAATGCCAGGCTTGCCATTGCCAGAATTTTTCCCAGGCTATCACAACCACTGACATGGCCAGACAGAGCAGCCTTCCCATTGTATGCCATGAGCAGCCTGTGGGGTGAATGACAGTGTGAGGTGCAATGTCCAGGGTCCTGCAACACATATGCAGGTATGATCCCAGCTGCATGGGGGCTAGCACTTAAGGCAAGCAGCATAAATACACTTAAAACTTCACACAGGAGGGATGGGCAGCATGGAAGAGTGGTACTTGTCACTCACATTTTCCTCTCTGGGGTTGGGGTGCATTAAACTCAGGGTGGGGTATATGGATGCCTTAACAATTTTCTAGGATCAGCCATAGAAAGTTGTTCATAAATGTGCAGTTGTATACTAAAACTGACTGGCACTGATTTATCTGTGTTGAGCTGCTGATATAGATCCTAAATGCAGAGATCACTAATTGCTGGTTAATACACAATGCTAACAAATTAAATCACTTATAATCCTGATATAGTTTAACCTATGCACACTCAGTCTCCAAAACTTTCCAAAAGATTTTTTTTAATGATTTGCATAGAAGCAAATTATCAGAATTAAAGAAAGGGTTTTTTTACATCATCTGGTCACTGATTGCTGAATACCTGTTAAATGCTCTTCAAAAGAACACAAAACCCAATTCCATCAAATTCCCCAAAGCAATTTAAAACTACCAAAACCAAGATAGTCTTTGTTGCTCCAAATTTTAGCCATAGAAAAAGTTATGAGTAAGATGGACAAAGAAAAAAATCAACAAAAATATTGGTGAAAGGAATATACAATAGAAATTATGTGTAATGAATATTTCCATTATTTAGGTACTGCTATATATATTTCTATTTTTTAAAATTTCTTAACTCAACTAACAGTTTCATATAATTTCCTATTAATTGGCAGGGGTGGGGAAGGGCAGGAGAAATACTTCACATCCATGAAAGGTCACTCACATAAAGCTTGACAAATATGTTATTCCCAGAGTACCCTAAATATGAATACAATAAATACAATTACAGCCTTACTAAAAAGAAACTCATCCAAATACTGTATTAATTCTAATTCTCATTTTTTCTGAATTACTCAGCTAACTGAGCTGATATATTTTTTGGTCAATGCTTGTGGTGAGAATACTCAAGGAGTTAAGGAAAAAAAAAAAGAATTAATGTCCTGTATGGCAAACACAGATCATAAGTACTTTTAATTAGAAAGAAAACCCCAGGAAATTATTTTTCTACACTGTATTCTTCTGTCACATGGATCCTCTATTAAATAACCGACAAACACAATCCTAATAATTTTATGCAGAAAGAATATGAGGTTATGGACTAGTGGCACAAAAGTCAGAGTAGGTTGGGGCTTTTTTCTCCTTTTTTTTTGTTGTTGTTGTTTGTTTTGTCTTTTTTTCTGCATTTAATCTTGCCATTAATCAAAACCAATTTAGAGTAAGGAATTAAGCCACTGGTAGTGTGGCTAGAGCTCCTTCTGTGTAGCCAATGATATTGCATTCCAGTTAAATAGCCTCAATTGTTGACAAAGTGACACAGGTGAAGGTGCTTGTATTTTGTTAAGGGTGCATATTGAAAGCTGGCTCACCTTAGAATTACTTTCAGATTTTTTTTTTTTACATCTGTCCTAAGGTATTGGGCTGACAATCACCATATTGTTAAATAAATAGTGAGCAGCTAGAGCTGTTGATTTTAAAAACTGTGTCAAGTCTACTATGAAGTGTCCCAAGACACTAAGTTTTCACCATAAAAAATTAAATTGATGTTGTTGAAGACAGATGACAGGTTGGTGATCTCACAGATTGGGGGATTTCTTCTGGTTCCTTAGGTTTCCTCTCTTTAATTGGTTATCCCAAGGCATGGAAAGACAGAATGACCCAATTTCAAAAAATGAGTTGCAATCACTAGGGATTTTTTTAAGAGATATTTCAGGATATATTCTGAAATCCTGATGGAAATAACAGTGAATAACTCATCAGACTTCAGAAGGGTGAATCTGAAACATTTTCTCAGACAAAGACAAATCAGGTATATGAAAACTTGCACTGAGCTGACATACCTTCCAGGCAAAATGTCTCATCATTGTGAAGTTTCGATTCTTAACTTCATATACTTGATGTAAGAGTTTAGAGGGGGTGAGATGTAAAATGGATCTGAAGTTCCTGGTATCTTTAAGATTAGGAAATAGATTGTACAGACATCTTGTTCAGAGAGTGATAACACAAAAATATTATGCTATTTCCCACTACAGACTTGATCCTGAAGAAACACTCAGATGGAAAGTAGTGATATTGCTACTGTCAAAGGAGAAAGTAGAAATCTATAGCAAAGCTCATCTTGATATAGCTAGATAAACAAGCTGAAAAGATGAACATAAACCCTTTCTTCTGGTATCTAATTCTCTCCAGGATTTCAATGTTAAAAAATAAAATCTTTCATAATATAAGAAATCTCAGATGTTAGACCACTATTTCTTTTCTAATCTTGAGTTATTATTATAATACCTAATATTTATAGCTTTTTCTTTTTTTCCCCCCCACAACATCTAATTCCAAAAGAAAACAATAAGAAATTTTGACAGTTTAAATGTATTGCTCAGTCATCTTTGTATTTTATGAGAATTAGTACTTTGGTATGTTTGGTACTAAAACTTATTTTGGGCTTTTGAAAGATTCTGAATACCTCACCTGATTCCTTGGAACTAGATTCCTTCCAGATGAAACCAAACTGCAAGATGCAATTCAGACAGTTTTGGCAGCCACCTGTATATGTTGCTATTCCTCACTCTTGGAGCTAGGCTCTCAATATTAACTCAGTAATATATTGTATATATTGAGCTGCGAAAGTGGACTCACCTGAGATGACTGAAATGAATGGTGCTTCTAAAAAATGGAAATTAATTTCAGTTATTTGGCTTTATTATTTACTAAATTGGTATGTATAATCATAAAGCACCTGCTAACATTTCTACAGACCTCAAAATATCAAATAAATAAAGATCGTTCTATGGGAGAATTCCTATAGTTTTGTTACCAGGCTGGAATATCACTGTGTTGTCTCTGTTTCCTGAACAGAGAAGTTGGTTTCTCAATTGTTTCTTTATAGCCTCTAGGAGGAAACTTGAGATTCTTGCTGCATCCTGCTCTGAATATCTTTCTGAAACATCCTTCCATTATCTATACACAGAGCCCAGGGAAAGTAGCTCCCTAAGTATGTCAGGTGTGCAAAGTGAACCCTTCTCAGAACGTCATTCTTGTGCTGGAAAATTATCACTCATGCTGGTAGTGAAAGGGCAGTGAAGACATGCAAGAACATATATAGCAGTAGCCCCTTAGTCCTGAGCAGGGGCGCAGCGTGAATGACAGTCAGAAGAGGCTGAGGCACAGGCAGGCATCAGAAGGCTTGATCAGAAGGCTTACAAGACTTTATTCAAGATAGTTAACAGAGAGTTCATAGTAGCAGTAGTTCATAGCAGTAGAAGTAGTAGTTCCTAGTAGAAGACACCATCTCAGTAACATCCTCACTTTTTATATCCTCTCACATCCAACATGTCATGACACTATTGGTTAACCAATTCACTTCACATACACCACAGCCTTTCATTGGTCACAGGACCACACACACTCCATGTAGCTCTCTTCTCTTAAAGGTGCACTCCAAACAGCTTTCCTTAAGGGATGCACTCACTGTCACCCCTACAAACATAGATTACACAAACATGCTGAAAGCCAAACTCTGATAACAGACTGAAATATCCAGTCTTGAGGCTGACAAGGGCTGAGCCCAGCTTGTCCTAGCCAGGACTCAGACAAGGGATCTTGCCAGCAGCAATTCAGAGGAACAGGACTGTTCATATGGGCAAATGCTGCCAGAACATGTCCTAAACAGAGGAGCTGAAATACAATGGTTGAACTGTATATAGAATACAACACAAGGAAAATACCTGTTATGGTTAGTATTTCTAAGTGGAGAGGGCTTTTTCATGAGTTTGTAGCTTTTCTTTACTGTAGAAAGTTCTGTTACACTACACTTACCCAGTATGAGACTAACATCATCTGTCTTGAACAATCAAAGTCAGAACTCCAGCTGCACGCGGCATCTCTGGGCAGACAATGACACGAGATGGGCCCCTGAAGAAGGTTATCTCGCCTATAAAACATATCTTAATTGTCTGGAGACACCTCCAGAGCTTTCTCTGTTGAGACTATCAGGCACCAATGTTAACTGTGTTCCTAACTGAAAAATGTGGTAGGTGTTACAAATCCAGGAGTAGATAAACAAATGCAGAAGTCTATAGTTGTTTCCTCTTCACTGCTGTTATAATAAACATACCAGGTTCACTGCAGAGAAATAGAAATTTATCTAAAGTACAGGACGCTTACTTCTGCTTATCTGCAGTATTGCTGAACTGCCCATTGCGGCTTCAGATGAAATGGGATTGAATGACTAAGCCTGTTAAACTGCAATGCTGTCATTGAAGTCTATAAGACTTTTCTACACATGGCAGCTCTATGTTCTCCTAACCACATTTCTTAACATCTGTGATCCAAATACAGTACACCACACAATCACTTTAACCTTTATCTAGTACTATATAAGCAATTGAACAAACAACCCTATCTTTTTCCAAACATAAAAATCTTTTCAAATTCCTTTCTTCCTTCCTGTCTACAAAGAGGATCTGCTCCAAATAAACAGAATAGCTGTGGCTTATGTTTATGAATTGTCTCATCATTTTTGTTTTATACTGCTCTAGTCTATGAATATTGTCACATAATTTCATATCATTACATTGTTGCTACACTTTTTTTCTTATGCATCTGTGCATTTTGAAGTGAAAATTTCATGTTTCATTTATTTTTCTATTTCCTTCTTCCAATATTTTTAGATCACTGTTTTTGAAAAGCCACTCTGAGCTCACTGATTTTTTACTACACAGCTGATTCAGCAATTAATATTGCTTCCACACTGTTTAAGCTTTTGTGTTGAAAAAATGACAACTGAAATAACACAAGTTCAAAGTTAGAACTTCTACTCAAAGTAATAACATTTTCCTTTCCCTTCCCTTCCCTTTTTCCTACCCTTTTCCTTTCCTGCTACTTTATTTTATTTTATTTTATTTTATTTTATTTTATTTTATTATTTTTATTTTATATTTATTTTATTTTATCTTTTTTCATTTCTTTTTTTTCTTTTCTTTTTTTCACTTTTCACTTAGTCACAAAAGTACACCTTGACAGACCTTTTTTGGTGGGTTAATGTACTATTCTTTTAACACGTGTATTTCAATAAACTGGAATCCAGCATTGCGTATAATCCTGATGTAGAATTCTTCTTTTATCCCATTTCTCATTTTATACTAAAGCAGCTTTGCCAACACATTTTCACCAAGCAACCTCTAACAGAAACGTATCTCATGAAAGAGTAGGGAAAGAACAAAGACCCTTTAGGGAGTTATTGACATAATTACACAGTCTTTTATGAAATTAATAGAGGAGATATATTAGGTAAGACAGATTCTGAAAGAAAATCTCCTGAATTTGAATTCTAAGTTAGGACACAGCTCTGCACACAATATCTGCATTAGAGTGGTAACAGGCTGGAGATGGCACTAATTCAGTTTATAAGTGCCTGACCTTGAACCAAACAGGTGAATTTCAGTCCTTCCACGACATTTTACTTGCACTAAGTCAACAGCACATAACCACAATCTTTACCCATGCTAGCTGTCCTTCTACAACAACAACAGGACCACAAGAGGTCGTAGGTTGGTACAATTTATATTTCAGGGTTTTGCAATTTTCACTTTATGAAATGAGTACCTCTTTGGACGTGATAAACAAAACAAACAAGAGTAACAAGCTAAAAGAGATTCAGATAAACATTTTAGACAGCCAACAAAATACTATTTCTCAGAGAAGACTTGATTTTGAGGCAGAGTCAGTGGAACTACCACAACTGCAATATATGATTCCTTCAGCATCTTTGCCTATATTTTCAATCTGGCCAATGTACTTTGAAGATACTTGAATAGCAGGTGGCCATTTTTAAATTAAAAAACCATTCAGATATATTATAGAAAACAGGTGTAAGTAACTGAAACCTGTACCTGGAGGTCCAGGAAAAATTAAATAGGCCTCTTATTTATTGTCCACATATTGGAAAAATTTCAAAGCTTTCTTCTGTATATTCTGCACAATCTTTTATGATTACTTTCAGCTATATCTTAGAAATGTGAATTGGAGAAAGTTTATCTAGCGTCTAAAATTATTCCTGTATAGTTAATGCATTTGTCAATGTGAGATGAAGTTCACCATCTTCTTTTTTCTAAGCTTGGTAGGATATTGCAGCTTTACTAGTCCTGTAAAACTGAGGTACAACCTCCTCTATTCTTCCCTTGCATTCAGCTATCAGTTTCTGGTACCCTACAACACAGTGAGATCTGCTCAAGCCAGGGGAAAGTTTACATGAAGACACAATGTTCCTTAGAGCTGTTTGTGGCTCTGAAATACTGTTAGGTTGCAATTGTATAATGTACACATCAATAAAGGGAACAGTGACATTATGACACTCTCTGATAAAATCCCATCTATTTGTATCATCCAAAAATTGGATGCAGGAAAAGGAGGGACAGGTTATTGAACTCACAGAATCACAGAATGTGCCCGGTTGGAAGGAATCCACAAGGATCATCGAGTTCAACCCTTGGGCCTGCACAGGGAAGCCCCAAGAGTCACACTATGTGCCTGAAAGCGTTGCTGAAACGCTTCTTGAACTCTGTCAGGCTTGGTGCTGTGACCACTTCTCTGGGAAACTTGTTCCGGTGCCCAACCACCCTCTGGGTGAAGAACCTCTTTATATCAAACCTCAGCCTCCCTTGACACAACTTCAGTCCATTCCCCCAGGTCCTGTCACTGGTCACCACAGAGAAGAGATCAGTGCCTGCCCCTCCTCTTCTCTTCACAAGGAAGTTGTAGACTGCAATCAGGCCTGCCCTCAGTCTCCTGTTCTCCAGACTGAACAGACCAAGTGCCCTCAGCTGCCCCTCATTCGGCTTCCCCTCAAGGCCCTTCACCACCTTTGTTGCTCTCCTTTGGACACTCTAATAGGTTAATATCTTTCTTATACTGCAGTGACCAAAGCTGCACACGATATTCAAACTGGGGCTGATACCACAACTACAACTCCTTCCTTACCATGTTCCTGGTTTAATTGACTGGTTCCAATAAAAGGAAAGGAGAATAACTGATTTTCACAACATAAATATAATTTGTTTAAGGTAAAAATGTAATCCCAAATTGTATTAAATTACTCCAAATGTCACTGTTGAGTAGGAGGAAAAAATAAAAACAGAAACTTGGCAATCATCTGGAAGACAGCAACAAAATATATGTTGCTTCACAAGCTTTGAAAAATGTCTGGAACGACGCAGAGTCTGTAGTCAAAGTTTTGCTGTTAAAATACCTGTAACACTTCGGTGAATGGTGTAGTACAGAGACGGTGAAAATGGAAAAATTCTTAATGCATACTAGATCAAAGGGAAATACTGTACATAAAAACTAATATTTTCTAATGAGGTTGAAAATTAGTAGTGTTAGCAGTTGTTTTTTATTCTCATGACAATCTGAAGCAAACTGTAATTTATGGCATTTGTTCCCACTGCTGGACACATTATCAGAATGGCTAGCTTTTTTTGTCCTTTTCTCCCTCTTCACTACTTTGAATGAAGTATTTGAATGACTGTTTCCATTTATATCTGGTAAGTACTGTTTCACATAGAGTTTCTTCCCTCTCACTTTGTAATTCACCCACATCAAACTAAAAATACAATGAAGGTATGCTGTTCTTTTGAAACGCATTGTGATGCTAGGGTAACTCCCACTGCCATTTTCTCTTTAACACAAGTAATTATACTCTTCAACTGCCCTTTGACTCTCTGTGGACCAAGGGCAGTCTTGAATGGAAATTAATTAATTCTGTTCACTGGAGTGGAGTCTTTTAACCATAGCAAGGCATCTTGTTTCCATAGGTTTATGTTGTTAAATGTAAGCAGCTGGATCTATTTTGCCTTTCTATGTTGTTCCTGGTAGCCCTCATATCTTGTCTTTGAAAATGGCATGTTTAGTGTGAAGAATGAGTCCAAATCTTCATACAGAACAGACTGTGACTCTACGAGGAAACTGGCAGATTTTGCAGGTAAAAATTCTAAAATCTTTTGAATTGATATATGCAAATGATAAGACTAGGGCCTGGGGCACAAATGTCAGCAAAGCACTGAACCACATGTTTATTTAAGCATATTATTGTGACCAGTTCCCTTCTTTTCAGAGTGTTTTACTGAAGAATGCAATTCATTAAATTAATTGTGAATGCCTGAAGATGAGAATTATTTGCAACAAATAATACTAGCTAAGACCCCTGAATATATTTAAGACACTGACAATATAAAGGCATTTTGAAGTGAATCTGCTATATTTTGCATTCAATCATTCAGCATTTGTTGTTGAGGGTTAAAATGGCTCAAAAAGATAAGGCTCAAGTTCCAAACGCTGCTCCAGTGAATCTTATTTTTTTATATACACAGAAACAGCTTTTCAATAGAGAATGTATGTACACACTGGCCATGCTAGTCAGTGTGTAAAACACTCTTACAAGACATGTCTGACCTTAACTTTTATACTTGCCAAAGACTGGAGAAAGTATTATGTTTAGTCTATCTCATGTATGCTCAGTGCATACTTCTGCATTTGGCTTTTTTTTTTTTCTTTTTTGGAAGCAAATGTTAGAAGTCACATTATCATTAGATATGTTAGTCAGAAACTCCAGGTAGTTTTAAGGTAAATCATATATTGACTAATCTTTCAGTAGCATATAAAATCATGCAACATTTTTAGAGTCAGAATAAGTTTGGTCATTTTCACATTTTCTCATACCTAGCTGCACTTTGGGATTCAGAGAGGAACAGAAAACATAAATCCCAATTTAAAGCATGAGTGATTGCTCTCATAGTAGTTCAAATCCAGCCAGAAGTAGAAAGTCCTGGAGATCCCCCTGGGGAATTCTGTTCTCAGGAGACTTCAGTAATGATTTGAACTTGTACCAGTTGGCTATCTGCGATGTTTTTAGAATTACCTGAAAGGTACCAAACCTATTCAGGTCCATGTCTAATATACAATTTCATTTCAGTAATAACTTTCTGATTTTCTAGCTATACTCTGCGGGACTCTAGAAGAATTAGGACTTATGCCGCTGGAGTTTTTACTGTATACCCATAAGCATGATGTATGTTTAGGTGGAAGGGCCATCATGCAGATTATGACAGCTTAGTAGGCTATATAACTCACTTATATTAGGAGAGGAGGTCCTCAGTTCCAGTTATAATCGGACTTCTGTTTTATTGCAGAATACTTAATGAAACAGAGAGACAAAAAAAGAAAAATCCAATAAATTAATCATTTAAAAGAAAGCTTTCTTATGGAAGTCTTTTTTATAAAAAGTCAGCTTTCAGTACTGCCCATTTAAGTCAAGGACAGTGAAAAGCCAGTAGCACTGAATACAGGAATTCAAGCTTCAAAGGGTTATCCTGAATTGGTTCACTGACAGAAAATTATCCAAGCAAAGGTCAGGCACTCATTAAACCTTATCTGAAGCCAAAGTTATATGTTATGGTTTATTGCCTTAAGTACCAATTAATAAAGAATTAAAGAAATGAAAAACCAGTGATTCATACCTTTGCCGGGAGAACACTCATACTTCAGCATAATGCTAAAATATTAACAGTCATTTTAGTCATGTACTATTTTATTAGGCACTTAACTCTGTAGGTTTTATCAAAAGATATATGACATTCATTTTTAACAAAATGCTGAGGAGATTTGGGGAACATTTACTCAAAATCTAATAAAGTAGATCTGAGAGATATTTTCAAATAGAAGCCTTAAACACAGGCATCAATTATTAATGAAGAAGAAATGCTTAATAATAGGGGTCTGGGTATAGAGAAGTGTTGAAACATCACTGTGATATCAAGGGCAATTGTCTTCAACAGAAAAGAATCTGTGCTGTAGCAGTGTACAAGAACACTAGTGTCTTTTGCTTACAAGAGAATTTCTAGCAGGCTTATTTTTATCATCACAGGTATACATTAGTTTGCCTCCATCTAGACATTTCTTCTCAGTGTTCAGAGAGTTAAATGCTCCACACACTTGCCCCTGTAAGTGTCTTCAAAATATTCTTATTTCTTATTATTTTCAGCAGCAGCATATGCTCCAAACCACCTAAGGCTCTGAACTGATGCCCTTTAGCATGCTAAACTGAAAATATGTTTGCACCTGCAGATGCCAACAAGGTTGCATCTGTCACATAGTGCTTTACATTGTCCTTGTTATCTGTCACATTAAGAGCTGGAAAACACAAGTCACTGGTGATGCTGAATGAAAAAGAAGTGGCAAAACTAATGTCCAGCTAGAGACAGATGCTTGAGAGTGCACATAATTTCCTAGGTCAAATAATAATAACAATAAATGCCTGTCCTCAGTGAACATAGAATAAAGTTGCATAGAAAAATAAATTCTCATAACTGAGTCTTCAAGCCTGAGCATGTGTAACCTTCTTAATCTGGTAACAAGACTCTTACTCTGCTTAAAATTTTTCCACTCTCTCTGTCTACCCAAAAAATGAGTTTTCTATCACTTTAGTATTAGGTGACTTAATCATGGAAAAGTTTATCTCCATTATTTCACCTGCTTTGAATGCCTTAAATATAGTTAACCACTGCTGCTTCTTTCTTCTCCTCATCTGTGGAGATATGCATCACTTTGCAAAATATTCTGCAAATTTCTGTGGGCATTCACCTATTTTTTGGTTGGTTTGCTATATCACTCTAGCCATGATCTAAGGAGATTTGAATGACCAAGTCTCTGAGATATCTTATATTCTTTCCTTGCATGTTTCATACAGGAATTCTTCTAAAGGAAAAATTACACTAAATGCTGACAAATCAATTGGTGCAGATCCAAATAACTCAACACATGAGTTTTCAACCATCTTTAAATCAGGTTCCCAAATTCTTTTTAGGTTGGGTTAATTGTTCTTTATAATGTTGTTGTTGCATTGGAGAAAGCTTATTTTTAAACAAACAAAAAAAAATTAATGTATTACATAATTCAAACTCAGAACACTCTTTTGTTGGTAAGAACTCCGAATATATTACAAAAGATTATGATTCTTCTCTCCCTGAAACTCATGAAGTTTCTCGCTTTGAATGCGACTTTTTGTCTGATTTTTTTGTAGACAGAATAGGTTTATAGTAAATCTGGAATAACCTGGCTAGGTAAGGACTGATGAACTTTGACTGATCTGATACAGTGGTTTAGACTAACATATAACAACTACAGTTGCTTGCTTTGTGTTGTCTGAGGTGCAGAGGTATGGCACAACTTTTCATCACAAAGTTTAACTACCAGATGGAAATCATGCCACCTTCTCAAATGCAGCATCACAGTTCTTGAAAGCCAAGTAACACACACCCGTTTCTCATGACCCAATGTCGGCACACTGGGATACAACTTTGTGTTGCAGAAAGGAGAATGAGTGGGATCATTGATGGATTTATATACTAACACTGTGTTTATATGTTCAAAAGATTCACAGGGCTGAGGACCAGACATGATGGTTCTCTAAGCGCATCTGACCTTTAAAAAAAGACCACTGGAATTCTACATCATTCCTATACTAAGCCCTAAATCTCTTGCTGAGTAGAAAGCATTATTTCAAGGGATAAGCAACTTGATTTTGAGCTTGGTGACAAGGATCTCTGCATAGCTCTGCATAGCTGACAAATAACTGACCCTCACTGTTAGAAAAGCCCACCCTATTTTATGTTGTCCAGCTTCAGTTGCCAAGTCTTGCTCTGTTGCTTGTTGCCAGATGTAATTGACAGCATCTTTACAGCCTCTGCACCCAGCGCCATCAGCACCTTATACATTTGGGGGTAATAACTGGACTAAACCTCTTCTTTTCCACAATTCCTGCATGATGGAGTTCATCTCTTAATATGGCAGTGAAGAGGTTCCATGTCTGCTTTCCTGAGAAGGAAAAGGCATAGATATATGCTGTACTTTTTCAGGCACTGAGTACAGTTGGTTCCTTAAGAAAGCTTTTAGCTTTTTTAATGGAATTAGAAACATTTACTGGTCTCTTGTGGTTTGTATTTTTATAGGTTTCAAACAATAGGAAACAAATGTGCCTTGAAAGAGAGAAACTAACTGTTATAAATTAACCTCTGAAGAAAGTTCAAATATTTCTCTTTTAATTTGTGCAATAAGGGAATAAGTGCAATTTAAAAGGTATAGCAGGGTGCCTGCCACTTCTGTCCTCTGTAGGAGGAAAATACATAGTAGCATATGCCAAGCCTTATTCTCTTCCAAATGCTAACATGAGCGGATGTCAAATCAAATCTCTCACAGAAACAGAAATGCAGCTGCAGGTATTATGTTTGTCAAAACCCTTCTGCTACTGATCTTTCTGTTTCTATGTTTAATTTTATTTCCTCAAAATAATTAAATTTTCAACCTAAGATATAATATGGAAATAAATATGCATATATGTGTATGCATGCCTGCCTGTGTACAGATACTTTTAATCTCTTTATTACATTGTTCAAATATTTTGCCAAAACTGCCTCTGTGAAAATAAAAATTAAAAAAGGTAGAAAAAAATAAATGCATATTATTCTTGATATTTTTTAACGTCTCTGTTTTATTCCTGTATATACATGCATTTTCAAGGAAGGACTCAAAAAAAAAGGAGAGAATATTGTTATAACCTATTATCTGCAAGAGATCTTATTTCTTTCTGTTTTCTGAAAGTGCATATCAGATTGTTTTGGGCTTTGCTTTTTATTCTCTTTGCCTTCTGGCTTCTAGTTACTGAAAAGTCCTAGCTTTTATACCAAGTTTGTTTATAGAAACCTATCCAATTACTACTTTTTTCCTCAGACTGTTCTGTTAATGTAAAAAGGAATGCATTTTATCTGATTTGCAAAACACAAACTTGTGAAGCTGAAACTATCGAATACAGATCCATTTTCCTTCTGGAATTCTCTGTTAAATCCGAAAGGAGGACCTAGAATGGTTTCAGGGTTCCTCTCTGAAGACAAAGGCTTTCCTGGCCAACAATTCAAACTTGGATATTTAGCACCAGGCATGTGCAGCAGCAACTGCATTTTTGTTCTTGCTCCTCATTTGTATATAATTCCCTGCACATTCAGAGGATTACACACTGTTTATACATCATGCAATCTCGCTGAGTCCTGTTTCTTTACAGTACTTACTCCTGCTGCTAAATGGAAAATAGTCTCTAACAATCCTCATTTGGTGCCAAAGCTGCTGCTACAGAATGAACACATCCTGCCTGCAGTACCCTGATTGATCCCTGCGATCCCTATATCCAACAGAAGTTCAAAAGAATTCTGCTGCTCAAAGGACTAAAATTGATATTCCTTCAAGATTTACTGGCAAACTTAAGCTCCTTCATGTAACAGCAAATACTGTTCTGCCTTTCAACTCCACAGCACACCAAAGTGACACTGAACAAGTTCAAACTTTGGATGGCCTTGACATCACACTACACCTTAAGACTAGCTCAGAATCCTCCTTATCTCATGAGCAATAGCTAATGTCAGGACCCATATACTCAGGACATGTTCAAAATAATAAATTCTAAATAATCCAGCACATGGTAGCTCTTTGCACAGTTACTCTTAAGGCCACCTTTGCAGCTCATCGAACCCCATTGCCTTTAAAAGCTCAGTTCTGCTACTACAAAGTACAATTCATACATCCACATAACCCCTTGCAGTGCTTGGCAGGCTAAAAAGATAGGCTTTAATAGATTGCTTTGAAGAGTGGAGAATGGAAAGGTTTTCCTGTAACAAAGACCTTTGTAGGTGATATATGAAGCCTGGGATTACAACCAACCTTAAGAGAAATAGGCGTTTAGACTAGAGAAACATCGTTTTTATAGCTTACTTTATAAAAGAATCTTACGCTCCATCCACACACACAAATGTCTCAACCTCTCTTTTTAATTGTCTCCCTTCTGGAGAGATAAAAGACTACAAAATGTATTCTTTTCTATGATGGTACAAAGTACTTCAAGACTGCAAACACTGAATATTGGTAAATTTAAACATGTCTGTTACTAAGGCCTTTTGACCCTGTACTGGCCATGTTGTTAGTTTTATGTAACAATCTTCTACAGCATATCATAGCTGAAACTTAGTGTTAGTCCTCCAGTAAAATCAAAGCTGATTTTCACAGAGTGCTACATCACTAACTGAACAACTGACAATAATATATGCGTGCATATTTGTCCATATTTTAACATACTGAACTGTAGTCAGCCCAAACACAGACCTCACCAGCATAGTGGTTAGTTCTAGCCATATCCTCTTCAGTGAATTTTGAACCTTCAGAAGCTCAAGCAGATTTCAAAGATTATTAGTGGCATGAAGCTTTCTCCACAGGGAACATTTCATTGTCCAGCAGAAGGCCAACTTTAGGCTATTCAGGCAAGGCTAATTTAGAGCAGAAATGGGAAACTGCTAAGAAAAGTGTCATCTTATTATTCATAGAAAGATAAACCATGATGCTGATCTTTATGTGATTACACTTCAGGCAACACCACAAAGCTCACTGCTTACCTCCATTGTTTACTGTGTAGTCACAAATGCTCATCTCATATTCCATACAGCTTGAATGATATAATATTGTATTACGTTCTCATTGCACATAGGAAAGCTGAGGTATATATTTACATTAAACAGTATATGTTACTCAATGGATTTTTCACAAGTCTGTTACTTCTTAAAAAAACCTTTCAGATTCATAAGTTGTGTCTTTTGAAATTCTTCCACAATACTATTGAATGATTTTGTTAGATTGATTGATCACTAGTGAATTTTACTGAAAATTAATCATTGTCCCTTTTGGGGAAGTGTTTTCATCCAGTCAGTAATTCTCAGTAAGATATGCTGGGCCAAGGTCATTAATGTGTTTGGATTTATAATAGTAAGGAAAAAAAGCAAAGTCTAATTTCTGTCTGTCCTGCCACTGTCATACTGAATATCTGCATTCATTTAGAGAAACAGTCAAAATTTGCCTTCATTCTAGTTGAAGAAACCACTACTTAGGAGACTGATAAAATGACCCATCAGTAATGACTCATAGTAACAAATACTCTCTTCATTTATTAGAAGACAAAATAATGAGAAAAAGGGGGTCAGAAGCATGATATTTACTTTTCCAAGGGAAATATTGAGGCACATAGAAGATAAAAGAACTACTTAAGGCATAATGTATGAAGGCACCAGTGGTACAGCTGGGAGTAAATCTGAAGCTTCAGAATTTATCTACAAGTCCTGTGTACTAGGGAAACCCATGTATAAGGTGAAGTCTCAAATCTTCTGCCAGTCATTTTCTATAGAATATTTACTATCGCGTCACTCTTGTGATTGACTCAAAAATTTATTTTGCATCTGTGAAACAGCTGAAAAAACAAGTTTATGTTTTGGCCAAAAGTCAGAGAAGAGCTAAGGGTCCTGATCTCCCTCTAAATAAGAGTCTGATGTCTTAGAGTTTCTCTTAGGATGTCAGCAAAGGAAACTTAAATGGACTTGAACATGGATTGCATATTTCTCTGAATGGAATACCCAAACCAAGAGGCTGTAGAAATAAGGTTTCTTCCTTTCTCAGAGCTATTAATTTAGCAGAGCCTCTCCATTATTCATTGATCCTATTAAAATTAAATAATAACAAGAAGTTGGTGGGCCTGGTACCCCTGACCTGGTTCCAAACTTTTCATTATTCACTATGTTTAAAAACCAGATGTAGTCAGAGACAAAAGACAGAAAAACTCACTACTTCCCTCTAAGATAGTAAGTTGAATACCATAACTTCAGGGGTTTGGTGAAAAAAAAAAGATTTGGGTTTGCTGAATCCATTTTCCAACTGCTGCCTATGCCAAGCCTTTGTTTCCAATGTTTTTAACTTTATTTTAAAATTAGAGTTTTGAAATCAAATCTCTAGGAAAAAGCTTATTTGTACATCCCTATAACCTTTTTTCCCCCCCAGATATCCAATTTTCTTAATGGAAACTATTTTAGACAAACACAAGGAGTTTGTGCAGGATATCTAGCTTCCCTGATGATTTCTAAGCTTACTCTTTATAAATAACAATCCTAGTTTACTATTTGCAACTTGTTGCCCCAACCATGATGGAAGTATCTGTTATGGGTATAGCAGAGCTCTGCAAAAGGAGTAGTCCCTCGCCACATGTGAAGCATAAGGAGTCAGATAATACACAAAATCATACACTGTGGTAACATAAAGGCGATGCTGAAGAAAATTTATTTTGCCACTCTACCAAATAGGTTATAGAGGATTTTATAGCACATCATAAAACTGTATTCCAGCAAAAGACAGTTACCCCACCCTTCAAGACAGGTATAAAAGACTTCAGTTCCATCTTCATAAATTACTTCACTATCATAAAAGCCCTGTACATCAACCAGTAAAAATACCTTTGGTCTTGCAAGCTTAAGGAGGAAAAAAGTTGAAAAATAATAGATCACTGTTAAGAAAAAATATCTGTGGACTTCTGATTTCAAAAGAAGCTGAATAATTAGGAAATGATCATGGATAAATGTACTTTTGATTCCTCTCTTCATAGATGCAGCTCTGGAAGTGCCTCAGGTAAGAAAAAACCTAGAGATGGAATAGGTCAGAAAAACCAGTCATATCTCTCAAGCTAACTTGCCCTTACAAGTGCAAGATCACCACCCTGCAACGCACTGCGCTCCTGCTTTCCCTTCCCAGTTCCCATTTTTTGAAAGAGATTGACAAATTCTGTTTGGGAATGGGCCAATTTCGGAATAGCTGAACCCGTCCCTTGGCCCTTTCCGCCTTAGATGGGAACTGCAGCAGCAAAACTGTGTCCGACGGGAGCCCTCGGGAGATCCCGGGGCACATTCGGTTCACGTTTCCCCGAAGGCATCCATCCCCCGCGGCGGGGCTATGGAGCTGGGGAACGTCAGGTGCCTTTTCCCTGAGCCAGGACCCGCCTTACCGCCGCTGCCCAGCGCCCTCCGCCCCAGACCCATCGGCCCTGGGCGCGGCTCCGGCCCCGCCGCCCTCCTTGTGCTGGCGGTGCCGGCAGGCTCGCTCCGAAATGCTGCCATCGCGCGGGCAAGGGGGCGCGGCGCAGGGAGCGGCTCCGCGCTCGGGTCCCGCTCCCCGCGGCGCCGCGGGGGCTTCCCGGACAGACCGGCCGCGGCACGGCTGGGGCGGGCGCTGTGGCGCTACAACCAGGCGTACTCCCCGAGCATTGGAGCGAGACCCCGTTTAAAGATTAATAGTCATCAGCACACAGGGCTGTCGCAGTCTGACATTGTTCAGTTTATCCGTCTGTGAGCTCCCGAGTGCTCCACCGTGCTCTCCCCTCCCGGGAGCCGATAGCAGGGCCCAGGGTCTGACACCGGCGGCGCCTGCACGGGCGGGTGCTGAAGCTGAGCTTTGGAGGTTTTCGATCTTGATTTTAGTTAGGCTCGTTGGAACCTGAAGGCCTTTATATGCCAGGAATAGACTCGTGTAGGTTTAATGCATGAGGCACAGGAGCCGGGCTACGTAGCTGAGCTGACTGGGAGCAATGGGGAAGGCATTCAAGTTGAGATTGACTGTCGTTATAAATGAGCTACAGGAGTAGTCTTCACGATGAAGCAGTGGTTGTTTTAGTTGGGATTACTAAAAAAATTTGCTAGTGATCTGCTGAGAGCTGGATGTCCATTCCTTGTGTAATCCACTGCAGGTTTTCTATGGATATGGAAAGTAAGAAAGGGCTCCCATCAGAATGTCGAGGTTCACACTTGTGTCACCTATACCAAATTAGGGCACATCACTTCATGGTACCTCCTCACTTCCAGCAAGATGAGAAATATACTTGTACAAGGTACTTGAAATAATTTCTTTCCATTTTTGCTCCTCCCATACCAAAAGGCTTACAATTTCAAGCTTCACAGTGACAGACTGATTCTGCTACTTGCTATGAAGTTATTTCTTTTTGTCATGACTTGCTCTCCCCGTCTGCTAAACAGACCTAATGAAATGTACCTCATTTGTCAAAAGTTCTTAGTGTTACTTCAGTAATTGTAAAAAATATGGGTAGGAAATGATCTGAGTCATAACACCTAACTGGGATACAATCTGACCTCACGAAATTCAAAGCAAGCTCTAATTGAATGAAGGATGAAGGCTGTGTCGTGTCTGTGCCAAACAGCTAACACAATTAGTCATTCGTTTTTTAATGCTTTGAAAGTGGAAAGCACTTCCATTGCTCAGCATTGTTACAAAAGGTGGTTTTCAAACACAAGGAAAATAAGATTGGGAAAAGAATCTCCAAAATATTCAAGCAAACATTTTCATTCAGAAACAATATAGAATAATGCTGAAAGCAACTAAAATTATCCTTAATTTCCATACTTTTCCTGGTACAAATGGAGTTCTGTACATGTCTGTGGTGAAGTACTTTTACAGCAGTATAGTTCCAAAAAAAATGTGAACCACTGCTAAATATTTTCAGATCAAATTTCCATGTAACTGATCACTTTGAAGTAGTTCAGTGGGTCACATTAGCAAAAATGTAGCACAGGTAGCTGTCTACCCTTCCTGTGCCTTAAATGATTTGCCAGTAAGTCTCCAACAGTGTCTACTTTATCCTCTGTCTTTCATTTTCTCAAATCAAATATATTTGTCAAAAAGCTGGAAGAGAACAGTCAAGTGTGAAGCAGTACTCGTGCATAGGGTTAGTTGAACCACTTCAGTAAGCAAAACAAAATCACCCTTTACGCATTCCTCCCCAATATTCAGAAGACATTTGAAAATCCACTAGGCTCTGAGAAAGCTCATTCTTTAGGTCAGATCCTGTGATTGTTGAAACAGTCTCCTGACTGGACTCCTCAATGCAATTACAACTACACGTCCCAGAATCAAGTCTGAGTCCAGTAGTTACATTCACCCCACCAGGAAACAAAACCAAGGATACTTCAGTATGAAAAATTAATGAAAACAGCCTCAGATTTTCATTATCTACAATGCCCTTACAAACAGTCTAGAAACCAGTGATTTTACTCTTTTTTTCTGCATTTCACAGGGGGAAAAAATCAGATGNGGGCAATAAGAAGAAAATAAAAAAGCAGGAACTCCTGACAAATATGTTGAATTCACTGGAAACACGTTGAACCTCTCTGTATCATTTCTCAGGTCTAACTAGGTGGAAACAAATTTCGTTGTCATAACTTCTAGCACTGAAGCGTGTGGGTTGTTTTACAGTATATCCTATTGCATGGCATAACCAGAAGTGACTGATATTAGTAGACATTGTAAATCCCAACAGGCACCCGATGAGATTAACTCAGGGAAATACTGTTAAGGCTTCAAGAATTTTTTTTAATGACTCCTAATCTGAGGGAAAAGACCACTAATACCCCTAAAAGATTTCATTGTCCCAAGTAATGGCCACTCTTTGTCTTTAAGAGAACAAGACCATTTATGTTTTGGGCTCTTGTGTCAGATTATGATACAGTAAAGGAGGGACTATTTTTAAGTCCTTTCTTTTAACTAGTAACCTCTAAGCCTCAGCTATTCACTTCTGGATTTGGGGGTGGGCAAGTAGAGGAATATGGAAGGTAGAGAAACCATGACAAAAACAGAATTGATGCTCTGCCCATGGAGGAAACAAAATGTGGCCTCCTCCTTGTTTTTTAGCAGAGAGGAATTTTTGGAGAACAGTTCTTTGTGCATCAAGCTGTTGGGCTTGTGTCTCCTGCATTACTGTCACTGCAGTCAGTGTAGCAGAACATTGATTTCTGTACAGGGAGCTGAGTAGGAAAAAAAAGCCAATATTCTATTAGACAAAGAAGAGCAGCAGTGGAGGAGCTGCAGCAAGCTTAGCACCCAATGGATTTGAACGTGTGTGTGTTAAGGGAGGGGCAGCTATTCTGTGGCTTTCCTTTGAAAACACAAAGAAACCCACATCTAGAGGAAAGGGAGAATGAGAAACAGGCACCAAAATAATAATAAAGAAAATATTAGAGGGAAAGAAACAGTAAAGAAATAGCAAATAGCAGATGAACAAAGAAAATGGATAAGAAGAGGAGAAATAGGAAGGCACTTTGGAACATGTCAGTAGAAAAGAAATAATACATTTTAAAAAACACATTAAAACTAAGTTAAAGTTGGTTGGCAAATATAAGTAAGGACTTTTAAAATTCAGGAGATTTATCTTCCCCATTTGGAATGAAGTACTCAAGGCAATTTATTTTTTGGTTTGTTTTGTTTTGCATTTCTTAGTATTAGCAAATCAAGCAACATCATGAAAATATACATATTTCTAACACATATCAGAGACATACAGCTGGTTTTTAATTTAAAGTAGTTCACTGTAAATAACTTCTGATTTCAGGATTTTCTCACATTACTGACTTTTATCCCTGATCTACACATACATTTGATTTCTAAAATGCAGGGCAAAAGGACTGAAAACAATTTTACTCAAGAGTTACAGGACTTGTCTTTAGCAGACTTCAATTTCCCAAACCCATCAGTTTGTCCTTTTACATTTGCTCATCAGTGGGTCCTGCAGCAGAACTGATTCTCAATAACTCTGTATATAAGCATTTATCTTTGAAAGGCAACTGCTCCATCTCATGCAGGTTGCCTGCAAGGAGAGCTCTCCACCAGGTGTAAGTTCTTAGGACAAAGTGAATTCATTTGGACCTTCTTAAAGCTTTGCAATCTGTAAAGCAGCTATGTCAGTGCTCCTTGCATTTACCAAATTTACATTCAAAGCGGCGAAATTGTTTTGAAAGTGAACCCAGGGTGAAATTCTTTCCAGATCTTGTTGCTATTCAGAAACATAAAGTAGAAAAATGGTATGTGACAATTGGTAAAGCACAAAACAAGAAAAAAAATAAATAATACGTATGTGGTCATGGCAAAAGGAAGGAAAAACTAAGTGTCCAGATACATATGTAAATATACTTTAAAGGTATTAAAAGATAAGTTAACAATGGATCTAGAAGATATATTTAATGTAGAGAAATGAGAAGTAAAAAAATGCATTGTTAGGGCTGCATTCCAAGTCTAAATAACAGTATGTTGGCCATTCAGCTCTGCTGGTTTTCTCAGGTACAACACTTGTTGTACTCCAAAATGTCTAAAGGGAGATGATATAATCACACTTGGATCCATCAGGTTAGTAGCCAAAATATCTGACAAAGAGGCAGTGATATAAAGTGGAGCTTCTTAGCCATGTAAATGAACTTGTAACAGAGATTGTAGGAAAGCCTCATTGGATTTGTTGTTTCCTGCAAAACTGCTCATGCTTGCCCTATTGGATTTGTGCAAACTCTTCTCCTCAGTCATTTTGCCAGCCAAGAGGATAAGGTCAACCACATCAGTTCCCACCTACTCTGGTGTACCCACAAGTCTCTGACTCTGGCCAATACCAGGTGCCCAGGAAAGTTTTTTCGAATAGGTTTGATACTTGATCAGAAAGGAGAGATATGTGACTCGGGTTCATCTTGAACCAAACTGTCATTTTGTATGCATAAAAAAATAAAATAAAATACTTCATGCAAAGAACAAAGCCTTCCAAGTCTACAGCATACTGATTTATGATGAGTACTGGTTGGAATATCTTCTGGAAAATGGGCTCTTCTGACGGGAGGTCCTGGTTGAGATCCCTGACCAGGCAGCACTCAAACCTTACAGCAGGCTCTAAGTAGATCTGTCATAGTTTACTTGACGGCTAAGAGGAAACAATTAATTGTATAAATGCAAGGTTATGGACATTGTGAGGGATATGACACCTAAACACAGCAATTAAAAAAAAAAAAGCCTATGGAAACAGAGAAAATGAAATTGCTAGGAGGTTCCATAGTGACATTTTAGTACTGATATTTTTAAATTTGAGAGTTCATCTATTTCCAGTCGTGTCAAGACTCATGCAGTAAGTCATGGGGATTCGGAATTTGTTTTTATACCACCACCCAATAATAATACTTTATCTCAGCAATTGAAGGCACAGTACCAAAGTCTTCCTTCATATAGCAGGCTAGCCTAATAGATGTAGCCTGTCAACCAGGCTTGCCTAGTGGATAAAGTCAGAAGAAATGCATCCTTAGGTAAATTGAAAATCCAACTACTTATTTAAAAAAAATAATCCAAGGTTTTTCTTTCTTTTTGCTAATCTTAATCACAGTGTTTTTACTAGTTAAAATGCACCTTCATTTAATCTTTATTTTTGTCCCTCTATTTCTAGAGATTTCAATATCTCAAGCACTTTTTCACCCACAGTGTCAGTTGATGCCATCTAGAACATCAGCTCAACAAACAGACCATATACTTCAAAATCGACCTGAGGGTTTAGGTGTCTTATATTGGAAATGTCAAAGATAAGAATCTTTCTCAGTGCCCTTGCTGCCAGATCCTGATCATATGCAAACTCTCAGCAATTTACAGCTTCCATACTCAAAATCTGAAGCAATTTAGATCTAGCACTCTATGCATTATAGAGAAATAAATCAAGTCTGTTAAATGCCAAGAGATCTCTGTTTCCATTGAAATAGTCAGGGATCATAGGAAGAGGAGTAGAGACAAGAGAAATGATCCATGTATAGGTAGTATGTCACAGATTACCATATAGCTCATTTAGCTTTGACTCACCTGTGATTCATATGGAATAATAAAAAAAAGTAAACATAAGTCATAATGAGAAACCGCAGGAATTCCAGTCCATTTCCTGAAGAGATGTCTCTCACAGTATCTTGGGTTAGTCTCTGGAAATGTTAGCAGGTCCCAGTACAACAGAGCACAGAAGGGAAACATCTTGTTACACCAGATCTAAAATCCTTATGGGATGGTTGTTGAAAGATGCTTCAGGGAAAAGAATTTTGGAGATCACCAAATTTCTCTGAAAAATAAAGCAACAGAGATGCTGGAGAATGTTAAGAAAGGACATGGGATGAGACTATGAAGAGAAAGAGCTCTCTGGATGACCCAGATTTGAGCTTTACTGAACTTCACAGATTATTTAAATCAGAGAACAATAAAATGCTTGTTAAAATACAAAATAATTGATTTTATAGCCATTTCTATTTATCAATTAAACCATCATACTTCTCTAAAAATTCTGAGACCACAGATATTCAAATCAATGACTTTACTCTAGAAACATACCAACAAAAATAACTAATGTGTGATTGCACCATCTTATTGTACTGATTGTAGATCAATTCAGTAAGATTACTTTTTTGTGTTAATTTGAGTGATTTGGGTTTGATTTTTTGCTATTATGCTTTTATATATATTTCTATCTGTATCTTCAGCAAAGATTGGTCAAAGTTAAAGTGACCTTAGTTCTGTAATGCTTTTATACTAACAGAGGTATTGCACCATCTACTTAATGTCTAGCTATGTGGCCAACAGCTTGAAGTGTAGTTCCTATAATGGGAACCAATATGCCTCTCAGATCACTTGGCAGGTGATCTCGGCCTTGTTTCAGACTTTCAAGATATAATTATAGTAAATTTGCTAAGAATGAATACATGTCAGTTTAGTTTAATTCAGACATTTTAAGTCCTTAGATCTTGGAATGCATTTTGCTCGGCATGCTTTCTCTACGCCATTGTTCTGTTTGGACTGTTAAAGCCCTTGGCCACTCTTATAGCATAAATCAACATGCCAAAAGGCTATTCAGATCAATTAAACCTATTGTTGAAATTCTGTGTAACCTTTAGTGTGGTGAAGTCCTTTGTTCGTGGATTTTTATGAGGAAAAGTACATAAATATTAAAAACTTTATGCTCACACCATGTTCCTAGGAGAAGACAAAAACAATTCCAATGTTCTTAAATGTAATTTTATTTAGGGGAGACAAAAGAAATTATCTTGATCTGGTAATTACATTGCTTCTATTCAAATGAATCCATGTGTTTACTGTGTTAATCTTTCTGTCTTCCTATAAGAAACTCTGCAGTTCTGCTCTTCTGAGAATTCTGTTGTGGATCTTTTCCTCTTTCTTGTTGAAAATATTGGTTTAACTTCCCCTTATTCTTTTGAGGTATCCATAGATATCCAGCAACATGGTATCTGAGGATATAACTGTTAACAGCCTTTAGAAAACTCAAAGTCTTAAAAGCTTGCTGCTTGACCAGAGTACTATGGGGCACTGTGGGAATAAGCTATAAAATTGGCTTCTAGCAGATGTTCCTAGTGAAAAAAAGTACTAAATACTGCTATCTTTACAATTTAAAATGCATTTTATTGGGCTTTCTATCAAAGATATTTTTCATATGTCTTGAATGTTTGGCTTTTAATTAGTTACAAAAACATCTGTGTGAAATCCAAATCAGCTGTGATTTGAGGATACAAAATTAACTAAAAAAATTATGATTTTTGAGACAAATAGCTTGACTATGTACAGATGAAATAAAAATACCTGGTTAAAAAACTTTTCAGGAAAAATTTTTAACTGACTTTAGCACTGATAGAGAGGGGAAAAAAAAGGTTTGTTTTGGAGGAAATTCAGTATAAGCCATGTAGGATATCATTGAAAATGCATTGGGATCTGTTGAAAACTCCATGAGTTCCTCTTTTTTTTTTTTTTGTCCTCTACAAAGTTTCTATTTTCAATGGAAAAATAAATTTGACAACCTTTATTAAATGTACATATTCTTTCTGTCATAGTACATAAAATGCAAAACACATGAGGAAATATAGATTACTGTGGAAGACAAAAAAGTTTTGTAAACTCAAAGTCAAAAAAAAAGAAACATGATTTTTTTTCTTCAACCTTTTTTCCTTTAGAAAAACTCCATTAGCTGTCATCTCACACCATAAAATGTGACCTCGGAGCTAGCAGGATTATGCCATTGATAGCTCCTTAGTGTACAGTTATTTTTCATTGTTAAAGCATGTCACAAAAGGAAGGTTGTCACACATTTCCATTTTCAAGGAAAGCATTAATAAATACCACTTACTTTAAATTTTTATTTTGTAACAAAAGGAAAATAATATTTAGAAGCATGGTCTAGCTTCATTGTATTTTTTGGAAGAAGTAAATCTCACTGGAAAGTTGAACTGTTTAAGAAAATATGGCAGTTCCCACCTGCCAATACTAATCTAGTATTCTGAATACTAGCAATCAGTTAATTCAGAAAGAACTGCACATAAAATTTGAATTATTATTTATGGTTACAATAAATAACAAGATAATAGAGAGTCCTTTTGTTTTCTGCCCACCTCTTTGTTTGTCTAATCAGCTCTGCAACCAGTTTTTCAACACCGTATGTGCTCCCCACCCTCACTCTTTGAAGTTTTTACTGTGACCTTCCCTGTCCCACCCTCATTTCACACTTTGGGGAAAAGAAACACAACCAGAAGATTGTGTGGACTGAAATTTTTTCACAGGGAAGACAATTATTTCCACGACAAAGGGTTGTGGGGCCTTTGAAGACATTTCACTGCAGAGTGCTGTCAGCACTTCAAAACCAAGAAAGGAAGATGAGTTGACATTGTACAGCTTTAGGCTAGTATAGTGTCTTCAAGAGAGAGAACTAGAGAAGATATTGTTGTAGTCTGTTGGCTGAGCACTAGAAGAATGGCTAGACTGGAACAAATGTGACAGCTGAGCCTGATTCTAGAAAGGGCTAGACTGGGCAACTCAGGCTACAAATATCAGTAAGTTAGCAAAATGTTCAAACAGGAGAGATATCAGAAAATAGTTGTTTCACACATTGCAGGGCACAGAGTGCTCTAAAATAGTCTATTGCTACTATTAACTGCAAGAGTTACTCTGTTGGAAACTGCACTATTGACTTCTTGCTGAGGAATGTGTATGTACAGCTTGCAATACTCTCTGTTTTGCTGAGGTTATTGAAAGCCTTGTGTCAGCCTTAGGCCCATTATCCTGTGACACATGCTCATTGTATAAGTAGTTAATAACATGGACTAAACTTCTGTAGGAGGAAGCTGCAAGTCACTGTGCTCATCAAATCCCATATACAATTTACGGTATATTAATGTCTCTTCAAAAGCACATATAACCCATGGAAACTGGTTCCCATGGCTGTTTCTAACTGACACATGGGAAGAATTAAAATGCTTGCAGTCTGTGAACAGTAGTCAGACTGCATGGCAGCATGAGACCCAGCATACATTTGTTCCACTGTATTATTCCCATCTGTGGATGGAGAATTAAACTTGGCACCACAGATCCTACATTCAGTTTATTAGAGAGCAAATATTCTCCATGTGCAGACCAACAGACCAGCCAAAACACAGGTCATTAGCCATCAACTTTGTTCTGTTCTTTTGTTAGGTAATCCTCAAATCATTAGCATACCTTTGCAGAGACTGTACTGGAAATTGCATGAGTATTCTTGAAAAGCAGTCATAGTGGCTAAGCCAGTGGTGTAGGCAAACATGTCCAGTCATAACAATAAGACTCTGGATTGGTTGAAAAGAATCCAAAGATAAAAAGAAATTGTTATTAATTACAAAATCAGAAATATTTCTTTTTCTCTATCATGGAGCACATTTACTTCATAGTATCAATGTCTAATCTTTCAAAGAACGCATTATTTTGATTTCCAATACTACAACTCTAAGGCCATTTCATTTTCCTCATAACATTTAACAAACTGTTGCCTCCTAGCACTGCATGTGTCTGAATACCTACGTACAGGTGGAGAGAGAAAAAGCTACATCAGTTATGTCTGCTGCCAGACCTGAAATTGCCTTGCTCTTTTTGGAACGTTTCTGCAAGGCCAAACAGCCAAGTGGTACCACAGGCACAAGTTCATGGTTGCCTACTATGCGTCCTACCCTTCTGGGAAGCAGTATGGTGGATCCTTTTCTGGGGATGCTCTGGTAAGAGTCGTAACAGAAGGAAAAAGCAGTTTATTCATAGAAGAAAAATATTTGCTAAAACATAGCATGTATTGCTGTTTTTAAGAAATATAAACTGCAAAAACTGTGTTCTAATGTCTTCTTGATTAAAGTAATTTTTCTAAGTATTTAAACTAGTGCGTTGGATGAAAATTTTACCATTCTATTCTAGAGTCCTGTCATGTTTATACTAACAATTCTTGTTTCTTTGCAGTCATACTAGTGTGATAAAATAGTCTGGGAACTTAGAAGTTCTCACTTCAGGTTATTTTATCAGTAAGTCAGCCTGTTGTTTCATGTTTAATTCCTTGTGCAAAAGTAGTGATAATAACAAAACTCTGTGTCTCATGAACATGAATTTATGTTTTCAACACTTCACTAAATAAGAGAATGTTCCATTATAGAAACTTGAAATTAAGAATTGCAAGTTCATTCATTTAGTGCAAACACATACTGCTTCATTTAGTACTTCAGCTCTAGTAAAGTCCTTCAGCTTTAAAGGAGTATTTTAATGTCTAAAATAGAAGACTGATGTCTAATGGGATTTCAGAAGTCCCCCCAAAATCAAGGATAATTAGGAACAGAGAGCAATGCTACCAAAATAAATTCCTGGTCTAAAATTTCTAATGGTCAGAAATATTATGCCAAAAGATTTAAATAACCTTTTTCCAGATTTAAAGCTTTGGAGGGACACTGAAAGTTTATGATTATGTGTCTACAAAAATGCAGGTGTAGACCTCTATACCACATGAACTTCTATCTTTGATAAAAGGAATCCTTCCTGTTTCCCTATGTGACTTCATTGGATCCCTAAACAAATAATAGGTATTGTTAATTAAACATGTTTCTATACATAAATATGTATGCATCTGGTTTGATGCATTAAGATCCTTTTCAACCACTGGCTATATAACAGAAATGTAGATGTAAGAGAAGAGTAATCTGCTCAAATAGCATGCTCTTCTGTTTGTCACAAACCACAAAGTCTAATTTAATTAGTACTATATCAATTGCCAAAATCTGTGATTGAGCTAAGATTTAGTCTGGGTGTCCAGAAGTGCTTCATTCAGTTGTGAAGTTCAAGATGCAAAAGTTATGGAGAAGACAGCAGCACACAAAATCTACTCTAAATCATATCCAATGTACTTTAAGAAAAGTAGGCTTTGCATTTCTGTGAAGATACTAATTTGCATCTCTGTTTTCACTTTTTACTTTAATATTACTTCAATCTCTCTTAAATTAAAACAGTTATCACTATCTCATGCACCCCAACCCCCAGTTTCATATATAGGAATAGCAAGGACCACTGTTTTCAGTGGCATCCTGAGGATTTTACTGCAAAGAAATTTAACTAAGCTCTGATGCAGCTAACCAATATTTTTCCTCAGCCTAAATGGATGTATTTTGGTGCAACTGTTACTTTACCAAAAATGGAGTTCATCTCAGCTGTCTGAAATGTTTGTTGTCTCATAGATATATGAGCTTTGACTGTTTGCCCTTTTGTCTATTCATACAGTATCAGGGAAAATTCTCTTCCTGGTAAAGTGCAAATGAAATTAAAAATAGGAATAGAAAAAAAGTAAGCTCACCAAGAAAGATATTCAGTGTAGCAGCAGTTTGATTTCTATTGGCAGTTGTAGAAAAGGCTCCTCTCTTTGAATTTTCCTTCAGCCTACCAGACTTACTTTTGCAGCCTGCCTCAGGCAATCATTGTATGCTTCTTATTTTCTTATATTTGAGAAAAAGCTTTTTGAAGTCATCACTGCTTCTGAATCTTTAGTGCATAAGATTTAAGTCCTTTGAAGAAATACTAATTAATCTGTTTTTTCTAAATAATCACGGAAACTATACTCATGAGAAAGCTGGAGATTGTAAACATAAGGTGTAGAGAGTGAAATGAAGTCTCCACATAGCCACACTTCATTCAGCTACAGTTCAAGTCCCTGTCAAGTCCCTTTTCTGCTCTTAGGCACATGCAGCGAGCAAGATCACACTCCATATGCCCCATTTTGCTCTCAGCAAAAATGCTGTGAACCTCCACTGGCCCCATGTTGTCCTGCAATATCACTACTGAGAGATATTGAAGCCAACTGCAGAACCACTTCATTGTAGAGGCAGGTATAGGCAGCACAGAGGCAAACCGCATGTTCTAAAGTTAGGGGCGGTGTAGCCAGCCTGAGAAGAATCCAACAGCCAGGGGTGGGAGTGATGGAAGGAAGTTTTGCTCTCAGCATCAGCATGTCTTTCTGGTGCCTCTTCACAAGCACAGTAACATTTTAAAGCTGTTGTTATCTTCTAAAGTTAGGGAAGATTTGAGGATTACCTCACAAAAGAATAAATAGAACAAAGTGCTTTAACACTTTTCAGTAGCCCGACCTACACATCTTTTGACAAAACATTCGTCACTGAAAGCTGTTTTTTTCATTCTTTATAGATATATTCTGGTTTGTAACAAATATTTTAATGTTAAAATTTGGTCAATAAAAAAACTGTATTTATTTAAAAATAAATAGGCTGTGACTTCCAAAAATAATTTTCTCAAATCTGTTTTGATTTTTATTTTTTTTTCTCAGTACTTGAAAATTTGGGGTATGCTGTCTAGTATATATTTTATTTTTCACCAAGTCATATTTTAAATCTGATTTCCACTTTTGTTTTATTTATTTGGTACGGTATATCAGCTTCCTATGTCCAGGCAAAAAAAAAATTCTAAACTTTCATCTGCACAAGTTTTTTACACCATATTTACAGTTAAACTACACTTTACATTTCGATGAAGTTCTGCATTATTTACTAGACATGAATTCCCTCTCAGCCTTTTTTTATATTGTCTGCCAGACCATACTCCTAATCGAGTTTTATGTTCCTAAGGAGTGGATTTAAATGTGTCACATCTCTATTATACACATTCTTTCAACTCTGAATCACTCTGGCCTCAATTTGACACAAGCAGTCTGTCTGAAAGGAGATTAAGAAAAGATATTACTAGAGATAAAAATTGCTGTGTCGTGTGCTCCAGCAAAAGAGAAAAGAACTACTGTGACTGCCAGCCAGGGAAAGGACTGAGACTTACAGCTTCATTTCAGAATTACCTAGCACAAAGTATGCATTTGAGTCACTACTGACACTGAATACTTAATCATCAGCAAAGCTGTAACTTGGCTATATACAGGTTATTCACATACAGTACCCTGCTGCTTACAATGTCTATTCTCTTCATATTCTCTTGTTAAGTACTCCCATGCTTTCCAAAATTGGAAGCCTCAGCTTTGCAATCGACAATGTTCTTCACTAGCTTTTTCACTTCATTTGAAAACCATTGACTTTTTTCCTTTATTCATATTTCTCTTTATTAATATTTCTCTTTACTAGAACAAATACATGTACATGTATTTTTCCCCAGTGATGAACTCAGCATTAGAGGGTACAAAGAAAGAAAGCCTTTCCAGCTGAGTTTGTAAGTTTTCTATAATGCCATTTTCACTCTACAGTTTTCACAGAGATGGCAGTCCCATTCTTAGGCACTCTACAAATTCAAGGTAAGTTCCCAGGATGTCTTCAGGATATAGTCTGAATAATTCAGTATTATCCCCTTCTATTCTTCACCTTCTCACTTCTTAGCTGTTTTTTTTTAGTTTAATGGAAGTTTATCGGAGCTCTGTATTTCTGCAAATGTTTTAGCTTGCACAACATAGAACCTATTTATAAGTAAGAACATAAAATGAAAATTTAGCTCTCTCATTTATTAAAACTGTAGATGTCAAGCTCAGTATCAATAACTAAATTCCAAATATGTTCACAGAACCATACATGTTACCTACATAGCAGTAGCAGTGAGATTGTAATATCTGACGACATAATGGACTATTAGGTTTAATGGAAGTGATTTATTCTCATTCTTGTTTGAGTAAATCCTGTAAGGGCTATACCATATAGAACTGCACATTTTTTTCAGAGTGATCATTTCAATATATAAAGGCCTAGCTAAATATTTTAAAAGCAATCTGCTCCTTTTGTATTAATTTCAGTACACCACTAAGGTATTGAAAGGCAGGACTTCGAATTTCCATTTCCTCAAGTACTGTTGGTTTCTGTAATACTTTTAATGTCATTTAAGAAAATAGCAAGTTAATGAGCTGTTAGGCTTACACAGCGATCTTACAATACAGAGAATGTATCCATCACAAAACATATGGAAAATGATTCACTAGAGCATGACATAACCTTTGAACAGTTATGATTTGCTGCATATTTATGATGATTTTCATTTTTATAAATATTTAGAGAAAATTAGAATAACTTGGTCAACATACAGCTTCTCTGAAACAATTATGTCTTGCTTTCTAAGGATCTATTTAAACTTGTTCCAGGGTACCAGATGATAGGACATTTTTTAAGAAATTGTTTCTTGCGTGCGGTGATCTAAATTTTTGGCGTAACCTGAAATCAAGGCTAATTCCTACTTAATTGATTGTGCAAGAAATAAATGTATATATTTTTGTACTCTGTATGTGTATGTATATTCCATTTATATGTATAAGTCTGTATATCGAAGAGACACATGTTTTAAATTGAAAAATAACTTCTCTGTCATCATACCTTATTGTTACAACCTATATGCAGGAGATCCTTCTTTGTAAGAAACTAGTCCATTTTTTTAGTATGACCAGTTTTAGTCCAATTTCTTAAGATATATAGCAACAAGAAATCAGAACTTGGTTTCTATTCTTTCCACAGATCTTTTTTCTTCTTTTAGCCTATTGTTGCTTCTGATACCATTAGCATTGTACATATCAGTTGATTAGCTGGTTTTTAATATGGAAACCTGAAACATAACTTTAAAATGTTTTTATTACTGTCCTCTGACCACCTTTTATTTTGTTTTTGTTCAGTCCAGCTTACCCATTGTTTTGAAGGCATCACTAGATTTTATTGACACTGCAAACAGTCTTGCCTATGATTTCTAACTGTGAAAACAATTGTACATAAAAGCAGGCTTACCTTCAGCTTGTTTTTCTAATATTTTCTCAATAACTGTATGTTAATTGGAGATAAAATCATTTTGAGGCAATCTGTGGCCCTATATGCATATGAAATATCTGAACCGACAATACTGAGCCTTCAGGTCTACTTCCTTTTTCTCTCCATACACATGATTTAAATCTCTCTAAACATGAAGTAATTTCCCATATTGTCTGTGTGACTTCCTCTCCAGCCGCACTGCTGTGAGACAGTGAACCGCTGACATATCCACCTATAGATTCAAATGTGTCATTGTTAATGTGCATCAACTCACCACGTTTTGCATGGGAGGAAGGTAAAATGCAATCTCTGTTTTCCTCATGCTGATTTTCTGGCTGAAGCATAATCAAAGGCATCAATAGTAACGTGCTGTTCTTCTGATGCCCTTGGATCCAACACGCTTTGGGGTTGTTAAAGACAAGGCAGGGAACACTTGCTGTGTGGCATGAGCTTTAGAACAGTCTAGGAAGGTTGAGAATTCAACCATTTATATAATTCTGAATGAGAATGAGATTGTACATATTGCACAGCACGTCAGTCCTAAACTGCCAAGAATCACATATATTTTATTATCTGTCAAAACTACAAGGAACAATGAAGCATACAAAAAGCCAATCTTTAGGTAGTTAATTTCAAGTCTCTAATATAATCTTGTTTCTATTATTATCTTGTGTGATGTAAACAAATAAATTGAAGGAAGAAAATTCTCATAAATTCTCTTTTTATGATTGAGAAAATGCGACCATTTTCTTACTGTTTTAACAGAATGTTTTGATAAATACAGTCATCAAGTAAATCTTGGCGTTAACGCATTCTAAATGTTGATATGTCAAGGTCAAAAAAAATTATGCAAAATTATGAAACAATTTTCAATAACAGATGTGAGAAAATATGATGAACACTAACATTATGAATACATTAAGTTCTTCAAAATTATACCTGCAAAGTGATATTCTGGACTTATTCTTCCAGTTCATTCAAGACAACATATGAAATAAGCCACAAATGTCTATACTTCTTGCACTGGCACATATTCCTTTTTCTGCTTGACACACCCTTGCTTTTGGCTTAACTTCCTTCCTTGCCAGTACTATCAGCACCATAAGAAACATCAGTAAGCTTCTAAACAATACAGGTTACTGTCTGTTTGGCCAGCAAATTTCCTGAATAGTGAAATACTCCATCATTAGGTCACCTAGGAAAGCTGGTTTTCATACTAGGCTGGCACTATTACCTGCTGCTTTAAGCACCATAGTCAAAACTAACATGATTGTATAGAAAAGTGTATTTTAAAGGAAATTAAAATTCATAGTAAGTATTTCAAGGTTACCTAACCAACAGTTAAAAAACACTTAGGAATTTGCTGATGAAAAGATAATACTCAGTGAGAGCTATAATAATTAGGATTCTTTTGAAAAACAGTACAAATTAATAAGAGATATTTGTTGTTATCAGAAAATTAGAAAGATGGTTTATTTTAAAAATCATAAGCTGGACATTCTTACAGTGATACTATTTAAACATTAAAATGCCTATTTCTAAAATAATGGCTGATGGGGTTTGTCATCTGAGCTGTGTATGTTGCTCTTTCGAAATGGAGTGCTCCTTCCATTAAATGTGAGACAAGTATCTCCTTTTGAACTGAGCCGTAGTATTCTAAATGCTTATCATCAACTTTTGACGAAAGAGCCTTTAATAGTCATGTAGAGTCAACAATTCATCTTCTACATGTATCCGAGACTTGAAACCACTTACAGAATAATTTTTGCACTGGAAAGCATATTTACAGTAAATACAAAAGCAAATGTTTTGTAGTTAGAGATACCTCAATGCTATGATTGATGAAATGAAAACTTTTCTTACTCCCCAGAAGAGGTACTAGAACATGATATCAGGAACCTGGACTTGTTCAGATGTCAATAGGACCATATACTCCTTTTAACAACTTTGGAAGAAGTGTCTGAAGAGGATTACACATTTATAGGGAAACAACTCTTTTATGTAAATGTTGACATAGCCATTCTTGTACTGTCAGGGAGGTGCTGTATCATTTGTCACTTGATAGTTCATTGCAGAAAGAAGACAGAACATGAATGTATGTGTTAAGAGAGAGTATGTTGAAGTGTGTTTGTAGCTAGAGAGCTTTTCTGTGTTACAGGGAAATTTAATAGAGCGATCACTTACACGGATAAAAATTACTTTCCAAGAGTCATTTCCCATAGGTGTTGGCACACTTATTCCCATTCGTTCTGAGCAGTGTAAATGATCAGTTAAAAAGACAACAATCAAAATATGCTCTTTGGGGTTTTTTCCCACTGTGGTCCTTGATAGAAAAGACTTTCACACCCTTCTCTGCTGCCATTCAGCACCACATAAAGAATGTTACAGCTTGTATAAGTGTCAATTAGAGATAATTACCACCTCAGTGACCTGTCTTGCTACTAAAACACTTAGCAGACTTTATTGTGACTTTACTACATGGAGACTGGGGGCACAATCCTAATCCCAGTGACACTACTATAAATCAGGAGACATTGCACTGAAGCCAGCCAAGTTACAACCTCACAAATAAGATGTAAGGTAGTAAAGGAAATCACATCCTTTCCTTATACATTGGCTCTGATTTTGCAAAACTTTTTGTCTTACTATTCAGAGTTTTCAAATACAATGATAACTAGAGATGTCAGCCAATAGATGCAGTGGAATTCCATTGTTCTTCGTGCCAGATAATGAGAGAAAACTAATAGGAGATAATCCTTTGTAGTTTCCAAGCATAAGCTCTTTGAACAAATATCTCTGCTTCTGTCTGCTGAAGTTGTCCTGGGCTTGAGCTTCCAGCAGTAACACAGTGCACACATCTGTTGTTCTGGGGCCTCAGGAGCCAGGACTTTCTACAAATATAACAAATTTTCACTTACTTTGGGCCTGTAGTTCAGTGCAAGGTTTCAGTACCGAGTTCAGTCATCTATGATCAAAATATGTCCTAGTTCCATTGTTTGCACTCTTAACAGTCTGTCACAGATTTCTAATTCTCTCTTCCAGTCCTACTACCAATGCCTCATCATTTTACATTTTCTATGTGGGAGGCAGTCCTTTCCCCAAATCAGTGAGAAAGCATATTTGCTGCAATTCTTAATTTCAGACAGTTCATTTACTTGAAAGCCACAGGATATTTTTTTCACAATAAACCAGGTGAATTGCCCAGCAGCTATTGTATATTTCCTGTAAGCATTAATTGTGTGCTGTTGTTAGCATGCCCATTATATTAACCACTGCATTTCTTCCCACTTGCATTTCAGACAGGAATAACCTCCTTAAGTGAAAGTATAATGCACAGAATATTATTTTACATGCGCTGTTTGGTCTTCCTTTGCTGTTTAACGTATGTATTTGTGATAATTGACATCGCATTAATAAAGGATAAATAAAATGAATTTATAGGCATTACTAGATTCACGCAGTCTTTTATGTGTATTTGCATCTTCCTTCACCAGTATTTGCTGTGATATTTTGCAAACCAGTATGTATTGAGCTCAATTTGCATAGTTGTATCACATAAGCATGCACATATTTCTGGCAAATGGCTCTGAACATTTTCATACTTCCATTGATTTCTCTTTTCTGCAAGTCCAAGCTCTGGATAATGAACAGCCCTACAATTAAAAGACACCATACCAGGCTGTTAAAGTTTCATTTGTGTAATGTTGTCTAGTTTTAGAATTAGTAATAGAACAGTGTACACTGATAGCTAAAGGCTGGAAACTGGAGATCCTCAATTCTTGAATCTTTTGTAAGACTCTGAATCTCCCTTTTGGCTTCAGTTATGTCATTTTAAGACCTGACTGCCTAGTTTCCTGCCCTCCGAGAGCCTTTCTGTGCTCAGCTTTCTATTCCTGTAACCTCATTTTCAGACGTACTGACTTCCCACCAACTTTGATCTGAGTTACAGGCCATTAGTACCACAGAAAATCAGGAACTAGGCATTTAGGAATGCTCATTGTGAGCAACAAAGTCAGTGGACATTCAGGTATTAACCTTTCTGAGCTCCTGGTTGAAAGAAGAATGCGATCTACCTCACAAGAATATTACACAGATCCATTAATGTTGTAGGCACTGGAAGATTGCAAGGACTCAGTTATCACTATCACAGTTATTATTCTCACCTAGTAACCACAAAGCAATTCTAAGCTAATTTATAAAACCTTCCCTTGCAAACATCCAGTTCAAGTACCCTTCAGATGCATCAGCATAGCTTGCTGCTCAATATTTTCAGCATCAAAATCACAATTTAACACTTTAGCCCTCTTATACAAATATTTATATTTATGAGACAAAGTAAAAATGAAAACTTGTTTGTCTAGGTAATGGCCACTTCTTGATGTTGAATTGGCAACCTGGATAAATTGTACATGTGACAGGAACATAAAAGAAAATAAATCCATGCATGCCTGCTGTTAAAACAGTCTGGCTGTGGTTTTCTAAAGTGAGGCAGCCAAGATTCATATGAAATCTGCATTTTAAGCTCAGGGTTTCTGGTTTTCTTCTTAATTTTGACAATCATTCTATGGCTATGCACTCTGCTTTCTGCATCTCTCTTTTCATCTCTGTAACTGGTCATGGGAGTTAGTCCCTAAGATGTAATTCACTACATTTGCCAAACACTTGTGAGATATTTCAGTGAAAAACACCTGAGAAAGACATAAAATTACTATGTAGTACCACACACACTTTCTACATGATACCAACTGAGAATTAAAATTTTGTCTAAAGCTTCAGTCAGAGCATCAGATCTGGTTATGGAAAGGTTTTGGGAGGAGGGTTACAGTAGCCATTAGATGACAAATTCAGAAAAGCAACTAAGGAGAAAAAAACTTTAGAAGTTGTCTGTTCAGTGTTTCAGTATTGTCTTTGTGGTAGGCAGTGACTATCATGTTTTTTCTTTAATTCCTTTCCTCCCAAAATTTCTTACCCACTTTTTCACTGAAAGTGACCTGTTCTAAATAATATCAATATACAATATGAATTTCAGCTTACATTAATATATGAGAAGGCGTGTCTTTGCCATTGGGTAGGTCTGAACAAAACATCCGTGGCACAGTGAAAAGTGTTTGTCACATTCAACCACATTTTGTAGCCTCTCAGTTAGTGACATGTAACTGTTCTAACCATAGTTGTATGCTTTTTATTTAATTTACAAAACAAAATGTAGCTGCCTGAACAAGCAGGTTGAAGAAAATGGCTTAGTACCATCCAGGATGAAAATAGTCAATAAGGAAAAAAAGAACCTATTTCATAATTTCAAAGAAAGCAGGATCCTTGTCTTTCCAAAATTAAAGTATTCTGATAATTTACATATGAACTTAAATGGTGTGCATTCTAACACTTGCACTAGAACACACAAATTGTCCTAAAACTAGTGGGCAACTGGCAGGTGAAGTCATGGGAACAGTGGTAACTCTACAGTTTTCCTTCAGCAGAAGGTCACACTGGACATAATAAAAGGCTCTGATTTAACAGAAACATCTATGAGAGCTTATCACAGGCACCTGGTAAAGAGCAGGGTGTTACTGACTAGAGATCGGCCTTGCCCAGGCTGCAATTCCAAGAACTGATACTTATTGTTTCTTGGGTACTTTTGTTTATTCTTTTATTGGATTGTAAATAATCTCTTTTAAGAGTGCTCACCTAGATCTAGAACACTTGAATATGGAGCAATTAATTTGGACAAAGAAACAATTACAATTTTAATTTCAAACTTAATCTGTTTTTTTTCAGTCATCACTTCTTAAATGGTTTTAAAGTATACTTTCCCTATAATTTATTCCTTCACCTGCTTGTTTTGGATAACAAGTAAAGTACTAAAGTAAAGAATACTTGTTTGCCATTTCCAGTTCCCTTAACACCAGAAAGGAGAAATAAGGCTGATATTTATATAGGAATTTGTAGAGATCTCAGTAGGGTGAATAAGCTGTTACAATAATGATTGCTAACACTTAAAAACCAAGACAGAAACAAACAAAAGAGTTAAGAACCCTCAATAACAAAAAGAAAGTGCTCATTAGGGAAGCCAGTATAAAATGGCATGTCCAGGATTGTTGCAGTTCACAGTTGTACCCTTAAAAAGCTAGTTATTGTTGAATCTCTCCCTGCTTTCCAAGGCTGTCTAAGGTCTCCATAAACAAGCAGCCCTTCACAGGATGCAAATTAACAGATTATAGCTATTGTCACAGAAGCTTATACTAAGAAAACAGAAACTAAATACTGCTTCATATCAAACAGCATCATTTCTAGGTGCTGAAATGAGGGCATCAAGAATTAAATTAAGGTTTTACACAGAATGCAGCAGCAAAGAAGAAGATTAAGGAAAAATACCCAATGTTGTAAACAGTGCAAACATTTAAGATTCAAAATAGTTTCCAAAAGTTCTACAGAACTTTTAATAAGAATTTTAGGCATCTTGTTAAACTAAAGGTATTAGAAGTATGGTTTTTAACTCAGTTTCAAAAGGCATATGCAGTTAGCTAGTTTGGGACCATGTGATTTTGGCTCGATCCTTGATATGTCTTTATGTGATCTACTCTATTCCTTTTACTTTGACATTGGATATCACTGAAAAAAAAAAGAAAGATCATATTGTGTGGTTTCAAAGCCTCATAAAATTGAGAAGTACGATCATCTGTAATTATTTTTTAAGGAATTTCTTTCAAAGACTTCTCTGGTAAGTTCACAGTACATGCCAACTTGAGCACAAAATGTTGTGAAATTTTGAGAGATGACTTAATAAAACATCCACTTTTCAGCTTTAAAATATCAATAACTTACTGGTCTCAGATTATCCTTTAAGACATCTGTTTTAAAAGCAGGGATTTTAAAAATAATAATAATTATTACTATATATGAGAATTGTAGAGAGGCATAGAGAATTGAACCAGATAGCTGTATTGATTGGCAATGGAAGTGTGAGCTTTAACTGAGGAAAAAAGCATTTTTCTTAATATTTTGCTGATTTTTTTTTAAAGTATGTGTATATGGAAGAGTTTTCTCTTACCATAACAGGACATTATGAGAGCAGGAGCTCTACATCATGAATATCCTGTCTGAAGCTCATTTCTGCCTCTTTCAGTTACACTACTAATTGGCTCAATTGTCTATAGCTGAGAAACATTTATTACTTGTGAACTTAACAGTGATAGACAGTGTCGAATGAAGTACAACTTAAAAAAATTTTTTGACTTTAAATAAATTAAATTGGATGGTCATTTAAGATTATTAACAATAATAGCTAATCATAATGTACCTGTCTCATAAGAAGAAAAGTATTGTTTAACCTAAAAGAAGCAATTCTGTAGACAAATTCTCCTGAAATTTTGGCAATATTTTAGAGTTAACATCTGGCAAAATATTTCAAACACTGCTTAAATACTTTGAAGCGTATTAGCTAGTTGAAGGAATTTATTATTTAGTTGGCCAACCATGCTTACAACAGTAACGTGCTGTGGATTGTAAAAATCATATTGAATCTGATTGCTATAAGAACACTGGAATATTACGCAGCATACTATGAAATCAGCCTGATTCTGGTTGAGACAAGGAACCTCCATGAAGACACATTTAATTTTTTTTTTACCAAGTTTGATTGTGTGGGATCTTCTAAGAATTCTATCACTTAACACTTCAGGGGCAGGTGGCAAACCAAAAAATGGCACATGGAAGTCTAGAGGAGACAAGTTAGAAGGATGTTGGTTCAACCATGCGAATTCTCTGCATTTAAGAAGACTGACCTTAGCAAAGCCTATCAATAATCAAGGGCAAGCAGTAATGAAGGACGAGGGAAATTAGAAGGGTAAAAATGGATTCTGAAGGAAAAAAATTAACAAGTTTTAAAACCAATACCCAGAAGCCATGAAAATACATTTGGAAGAAGACGACTGTAATAGAACCAACAGATCTTCTAAATCCCTACAAAGCAGTGAGGGAAGATAAGAATACTGCTGAGAAGTTAATGACTTTTTACATTAGCTTTTACTCAGAATTTTTGGAAGATTACTATGACACCTGCTGTTTTCTGATATATAACAATGTGATGCTACTAAAGCCCTACCTGCTACAAAAAGTTTCCTGTAATTTCATGCATAACAAGCAAGATGTATGAAACCTTAAAACTACAAGCCCCCCATTTTTTTCCTTATTGCATAGAAACAGAGGAGAAAAAAAAAGCAATGCTTCATATATTTAAAAATTGAAATGGTGATCATGAAGTTTATAGTCTATTTCAATATGGTTTTTGGGATCATTAAAATATAACAAATAAAAAGTGAATATTTTTACAATATAAAAGTTCCCAGATTGTCATATTTTAAGAGGGAAAAGCCAATCATATGCCAAGATGGTTATTAAATAGTAATTAAAAAAAACCCCAACAACCTAATACAATTTCTTTAGACCTTCAGAAATTCTGATTCCTCAGGAAAGGATGCTAATAGTTTGCTAAATGTTTGGGACAAGAAAGGGTCATAAAGCACCTAATGAAAATAAAAAAGTTTAGGGTAATACAGACTACTCTCATTATGGGAAAGGGGATAAAATGACTGAGCTTTCTCCTTATAGGTTCACTTATTCTTACCAGTGAACTAGAAGGGAGCACAATGAAACAAATCTGAGAAGTGCAGAAAAAAAATTCTGTTATTCAGCTATAAGGAGAACCATGAAAAGTGTCAGGGCTAGAAGATGAAGTAAAGGAATTTTACAGAACAGCAAAATTTATCAGTGTGATGCCTCAGAGGGTTTTGATTTTTTATTTTTTAATTTTTATAGATTTTAGAAGTAGTTGTAGTCAATGTAGATTTTAATGTGCCAGTAAAACTAACTCGAGTAGTTCAATGTTTACACATACCAACCTGTCATGGGTTTGGCTGATAGGCCTAAGTTTGGGCCTAGGAATTCAGATTTGGGCCTGAAATTGTCAGCTGCCTCCAGCTGGGCTGGGCTAGCTAGCAGCTGACTTCTTCTAGCCAATGATGTTGTATTTCATACCATCTTACATCATCTCAATAGGAGTGAAATCCAGTGTGTGGGAGTGGCTTAGCTCAGTTTCACTTTGGCCAAGGTACAGAGCAGACACCATGCTGTCCCAAGAGGGATGGACAGGCCCAAGCCCACAGCATCGGCTCACCATCATGTTATCTTAGGGAAGTAAAATGTTTGTTCTTAGTTCTTCTCTTTGCTTAAGTTTGTCTTTAGAGAATCGACTTTTTTTTTAGAATGATTTGTAGTCAGAATAGTAAAATCTGTGCTTATTAGAGAGTAGGAAGTTATATATAACTTGTGTGTGCTATATTGTAGTTTTCTCTTAATTTTCTCTTTTCTGTATAAATACATGTAGTTAGTTTCAGAAGAAACCTGGCTTTAGAGGTTTGTTTTTTTTTTCCCTCTCCCTCTTCTTTCTCCCTTTGGCTGGCTGGGGGGAGGAGGACTCTTTTTCTCTGTACTTGGGCAGTTAGCGTTTTGCCAGTTCAACCCAAGACACAACCCCATCTCGTATCAATCCCTCAAAACTCCATTAGCCGTTTAGTCTTCTTTTCAAGGTAAAATGCTGAAAAACACCTCAAGGCCTGCACCAGGAGACATAAACATAAGCAGAGTGACCTTGAAGCCCAGAACTCTGGAAGGCCTCCAAGGACTCTACGTGCAACCAGGAAGACAATGATGAAAGAGGGGTCCCAAACTCTCCCAGACTCAATTCCTGACAGGTTGTGCCAGGGGGTGGAATAGGGCAGAACCGGGAAGTGGCAGAACAGGGATTAGATGGACATTATTATGAAAAACATGGAACCAGTGTCTGGGACATGCGCGTGGTTATGTATTCCTGTTGGCCTCAGGCAACAAATTAAAATATTATCTTATCTTATACACTAAGGGGGCTCCAAGTCCTGTTTCCTGCTGTCTCAAGGCAACAGTGCTGATCATGCTGGAGGGAACCACCTGCAAAATGTGGTGTACAATACAGCTTTTTAAATTAACCATATCTAAATTAACCAAGGGAACGCTAACCATCCTATAGGTTTCTTAGGAGAGGTCATCCTTAATGTGTTGCTGAAATTATAAAAAGTAATGAGTCATTTTGCAATATGTGACAAAAACTTGAATTATGATGGAATGGACAAAGTAACACCTTTTTTTATAAATAACATCGATTACAAAAGTATACTTTAAAAGAGGATAAGGCAAGCAGAAGAAGTTGAAGAGCAGAAAGAATCAACATAAAATAACAAATAGGTTTAGATACATATGTAATAAATAGTAATGTTATATTAAAAACTTTTATTTTTCTCTGATATAAAAATATAAGAGACAGTTTCAAAGTGAAAAAATCCAAATTTGAAAAAAGTAAAACAGTTGTGTATATACTATGAGCAAAATCATTAAATACTCTGTTACTGAAAATAATTAATTCACACAAAAAAATTAAATATATAGGAAATTTTAAGCAGGAGACTATTTAATGTTGTTAGCACTTTGTAAAGGCATATTTATTGTTTCCTTCATGTTTCAACTTGGGCTGTAATTTGTAGAGATCAGTAAGAACAGGAGGCTTCTTCAGATTACTCTACCTCAGAGGTATTTTAAATTTCTGTCAACTACCTTGAGCCAACCACATTAGGAGATATCTGTGACCTTTCAGGATCATTCCTATGTTCTGGTGTTTAATTGCAGGATATAAATAAAAACTGATGGATAGGAAAATACATCAGAAATCTATTTATGGTGAAGTAGTATCTGTCATTTTACTGAAGGAAAGGTAGTTTCTCTTTTACAGAGCACATGAAAGTTACTGTCTTTTATCATGAAGAACAGAGGACTTGAAATGCAACAAATTATGCATGAGAACAGAGCTGAAACTTACCAGGTTCATAAGGAAAAAAATCAGTTTTATGCAATTGGCATTTAATTGTGGTACACTGTTTATGGTACATTTTTTTGTACATTACTATTTTTCATTGCATTCAAGCCCTCACACGTATTCGAATGTAAACATTAATGTATTGTCCTAATCCAAATCTAATTAAACCTTATATAAGCTAAATAGTCTTTGCATACAAAAGCCTGTAACTATATCCACCAAGAGGAACCTTCTCTCTAGACAAGGACCTTGAAAGTATAAATTCTTTCTTCTGCATCCTGAGACTTTTTGTTTTAGTTAATATCTGAAAAGCCAATCTGAGATCCAGCCCTTTTTGAAAATTAGGACTGTAAGGCATTCCTAGAGTCTGAACTGTACCAGTTTTGAGATTAGTTTTGCACTCACATCTCCTTTAGGATCAATTCACCCATATCTGCCTGGATTGTTAAAAATCCACAGACTCAAAATCCCTCTGCAGAGCTGAGAGTTGTAAGGCTTAAGTACGTAGTAGTATTTTCTTCACAAATACTAAGTTGAATGAATTTAAATTACTCTTTCTTTTCTGTTTCAGTAATATATTGACCTAAATTTTGATAATATATCATGTTAGTTATATTGAGCTAAATAGCGAGGAGCTACTTACAGTTTGTACATCTTCAGTTTGTACACTATAGATGTACAAACAAAATACGAATGATGAAATAGGAAACAGAAGTCTGGTCAAGCATTTATTGCAGATATTTTCATCTTGGATCACAACACACCAATTCTCTGCCTGCAGTTTTCTAAATATTTCTATGCAACGTTCTAATTATTGAAGCAAATATGCTGCTCTTATCACTTATGATTCCTCAAATGTAGAGGACAAAAAGGGGTTTTTCAAGCAGGGTCTGCAAATCTCATACAGTGTATGAAGAGGATCTGTGGCCTCACACCTGAAGTACTTAATTTCAGAAGAAATTAAAAGGATAATCTGAAGGTTTATCTCCAGTTATCACTTTCAAGTGTTCAATATAAACATTCTGTTTCATGTACGGAAGATTACCAAGTCTTCTCCACCGGCACAGAAATGCATATGCTCACAACCACCAGCCCTCTGTTTTGTTGCTAAGAGGGAACTATGAATAGTTAAGCATTTGCTGTGATTTAGCTAATGTCCTTTTACCATATAAAATGCAATCCTATTCATTGTGTATGTGCTTGAAAGGGAAAGAGACAAATTATTTGGTACTAAGCCTTTTTTCTTCATTTCATATTGCTAAAGCTGTCTCTGGAGAAATAAAGAGGCTTTTTTCTCTTATTTCTTATAATGGGATTCTAATGAGAACTTTAATTAGTATCATGAATTTTTCCCTTACTTTCTAGATTTTAAAGTAATCATGCAGTATTTCTCAGTCATGATTTTTCTATTGTATCTCTATCATGTTACTTCTTTAAGATAATTTACATAGTACTGTCTTATTTCAGATTTTTATTAATCCATTTTATTGCCATCATAATTGGAATAAAAATAGCCAAGAATCATCAGATTCTTGTTAGTAGCTAGAGCGTCAGTCATAGAGTAAAAGATTTTCTCAAAAGACTCCTTGTCTCCATTAAGTGTGTGCCTGAAATAACCATCACAAGACAGGCTATTCCCACTCCTTTTAGCTATTTCTTGAATTTTAATTCCAAAATAGCTATTTTGGAAAGGTTGTTTTTAACTTATTTCCTGAATTTTTCCTGTAGCTTGTTGCATTTCTTTTGAGATTATAATAAAACCTTTTTACCAGAAAACATGATTCTGATGCAGACCCTGTTCAAATTAACTTCATCATACCTATAAAAAACCTGACATTTTATAGACCTAGTCCTGTACTTGCACACATTTTTGACAATCTAGAATACCCTACCATTTCTCCTGGGAAATCTGAGATATGTAAAATTACCATTAAAAAAAGCTCTATATTTTTGTTGTTACTTTTCTGGAACACATTGAAAAAATGACAAGCCATTACCATTAAGTCCATGAAAAAAAAGGAAAAGAAGTGAGTTTTCCATTGTTTTACTGGAATTTTATAAATTCTGTGTACTATTTTCCACAGGGAAGCTAGCAAATAAAAAATAAAATGGAACTGGTAATTATATAAATTTAGCTGAAACTTATTCAGCTTATTAAGCATTTGATTCTGTGTATAAGGTGAGAAATCATTACCACTTTTATTATCCTGAATGTAAAAAAAAAAACCAAAAAACTTCTGGAAAGGAGGATGCACAACTGTCTTTAAAACATTTGGTATTCACAGGCTTTCCTGAATTGTTTATGTAGCTTGACTAAACCTGTAGTTTGATGTTCATGATAGGACTACCCATTGGTGACAGCAATTGCACAGGTGGTTTAAAAAATCCTCAAGCTGTTCCTCACTCTTCACTAGAAAACAAGGCTTCTGTTTCTATCTTGAAGGTTGGACAGACTCTGCTGTAAAAGGTTTTCTGGTAAAACTCTGCTTTATGGAAGAGCAGAGAGGACCATATCCACTGGCATCCTCCAGCAAGGAGGACTTGGCCTTTCAAATGATGCTGCCGACCTCACTGCTGCCTTGGCCTCCTAAAAGACTTAATTCTCCTTCCTACATACAACAGGCTGATCAGGTCTGAGCAGCATTAAGCTTATTTGGGGTATTGCCTTCACATAAAGGTGGCAGAGTAGGTTGTCAGCCCAACTGTGCACACATCCTATAGATCTCTCGGTCACAAAACAATAATCAGGAGACCAACTAATTTGACAGTACATTCAAACCTTCAAATCAAAGACAAAATATGTTAAAACTGTTAAGTTCTAATTTAAATTATAGCCTAAGCTGCTTCAAGTAGCCATTATTTGCTTTGAGAATGTAGGAAAGAGGATATAAAAACTGAAGTCTCTTTTCTCGCTAAAAGGTCTCTATCATTTGAACTGCAGAAAGGAGAGAGCTTGTTAAATACATGCATTTCTCACCATTAACCTGCAAATCCCAAAGTCACACATCAAATCAGCTGTTCAGGTAGAAATAGTTCCCATGTCTCCTGATGCAGAGTCTGGCATCCTGTCCTAAAAATCCAAAAACTCTGTGTTAATAAGACACCTACAGATATTTATTCATTCAAACCAGAAGTTTGAACCTAGTCCAAGCTACTCATACCCTGAAGGTACCTAAATCAGACTCTGAATCAGTCAGTTCCATTCAAGTCTAACTTTGTTTCTCAGCAGAGTAAATGAAAGGGAAATTGGATGACCTGCCATTTCTTAAAAACTACTAAACTGAGCTTACTCAGTTACTGTGGTCTTCACTTAAATGCTGCCATAGTTAGCTCTTTTAGGTATATCAGTAGAAAGGAAAAGAATTTCAGGAATTCTCACCTGTTTTGAGGAGGTAAATATTGGCAAAATAAGATTCTCTTAGTGAAGCTGTGTTTTACATAGTCTACCTTCCTCACCATGTAGGGCCCTTCGTAGCTAAGGCTGTCACAGAAGTGTCTTCAGTTAGCATACATATTTCATTTTTAAAGAGAAAAATAAACAAAGCTAAAAGCTTTTCCCTTCTGTTCTTTAGAAGCAGCAGGTCACTAGTGGTTTCCTTGTGTGGGTGCACTCATGGCATTTCAAATTTGCATCAGAAGCTGCACTTCGGGTCTCCAGCAGATTGTGACAGATGCAGGTTTGGTAATCATATAAGGATGTATTTGCATGTGATAGCCACAAGTGAATCTCTGCTTGCCATTGGAACAACACTTAAAAGCATTGCAGGCACAAGGAGGAAGGAACTTCAGAACACTGTATATGCTGACGGTGAGGCTGTTACAAGCCTCCTTCTTGCCAGTTTGTAATCATTTTTCCTAATGAGTTTTCCAGTTTGCTAATTCAAAGTTTCAGTGTTCCTGATCCTCCAACTCTCCTCATAAGGAGATTATTCCATCACTGAATGTACTTTGCAGTGAGAATTTAACACTATTTTTCCTCTTCATAATCAGAGTTTTTTTCTTTTTCTCTTGACTGTTGTCTTTGTCATTTAACAGCTGAATTATTTAATCATACTATATACAACCACTCTGAATGCCTCTGTAATTCTGGACGGGAGTTTTTCTCAACTTATGTGCAGCATATCATACCTTTCTGCTAACAAATAGCCTATAATAGCATAAAAAATCATTCACAGATCTCAGAAGCCACTGTTTGGACTCATTGATTTCAGAGAATTTTATGTGAATTAACCCTGTAGAAAACTTGATCCTCCTGTCGCAGAAATCATCTGTAAGACTGATGTGTGACACAGGGTCAAGCCAACAGACCCATTATTTTGCTGTTCTACAGCCTTTACTGACAAAAAATGATTAATATATTTGGTTCTTTCTCACATTAAATTACAAAGTTATATCTAATCTGTGATCCATCTGATCTCTAAATCTCTTCCAGCATGCCTGTCTACCAAAATATATTTTCTATTGACTGTCTATATGCTTGAATTGTCATGTTGTGGATGTATTATACTGAATTTCTCCAAGCTAAATTTTAATTTCCTATTTCTTCCCTACTCTAAATCCTTCTTGGCATTTTGCTTCCCTCAGTGCTGCTCACAACCTTTCAAAATGATCAGGAGGACTATATTTTGGTATTGCTTTACAGAATATTCAACTAAAATCACAACCAATTATCATACAAGAAAGTATTTTAATTTACTAGCTTTTAGGAACAATTTTTTAGGCTTTTGTGTGCTTTATGATATTCCATAACTCACTGACTTTTAACATTTCCCTTCTGAAGAAATCTGTTCTACTCAACAGGAAACTTTAATTGGAGAAGAATCTGCAGAGCTAAAAAAACTGGTTCTAATAGGAGTCAGACTTTACAATAAGGTTGAAATGTTGCAGGGAGAAAGTGTCTCATTATCAGAAAAAATGTCTGAATCCCAAAGGGAATGTATTTTCCTGAAAAAAAAGAATGTTGCCAGAGAAGAAAACTCATAATTTATTATTATCAGCTAGTAGTAGTATTCCTTTGAAAGAGGTAGTGGAAATATAGAAAAAACATACTTACTTTCCATAATGTCACAAAACTAAGAGCTTTTCAGACTGTATATAATATTATTATAATTCAAAAAGGCTAAATTATGAGTTTGAAAATGGTTTTTTTGATGCATTGCTATACATGTGTAACTTCAAAAACATTGAACAAAACCACTGACTTCCCCTGGCACTACTGCTATTATATGAGGTTAAGAAATTATACAATGTTTTCCACAATTGCCACCCTCAGATTTGTTTGGACACCTCAGATGTCTGCTTGGGTGCCTGAAGCCTGAATGTGATTTCACTTACTTTGTCTAATTCAAATATAACTTGTTGCATGGTCTATTCATTATAAAAACAGGGATTTCTGCTGTATTTATTGCACAGTAATATAATCTCTTCAGAACATCTATTCAAAAAGAAGGGGCAGGTTAATTTTTTCCAAGTCTTATTTTTGGTAGAAAATATTATTTTGCTAGAAAATATTAGCATTCTGGGATGTACTGGACTACTGTCTTGTCCATCCTAGAATCCACAGGTCATCCAGCGATTTTTTTTTTTTTAGTATCTCCCACATACTGTTTTTAATTAGATCGTCTTAGCCAAAAGTCTTCATTTTCCTCCATTACACAAAAGAGTCCATTTAGTTCAGTTGTGAAGGATAAAATGCAATTCCTACTGCCAGGAACAGTTACTGCAGCAGGACAGAAGGAATGTGAGTCTTCATTACCTGTCTGTTATCTGACTTTCCCTTTCATTCTAGCTCATTTGGTTTATCACTTACTTTCTACTACATCACAGAGGAACAATATCTTTCAGGCTGGAGCTGTCATTCACTATAGGCACTGACCCTCACACTGGGGTCCTCAGTTATTTAAGGCTTCTTAGGAGTTCAACAAATAAACAGCATGTGCTAATAGGGCTGCAGTTTCAAAGTACCTGCACAAAGGTGCTGGAATCAAGACCTAAGGCAGGTACAGGGAGGAAAAACATTTTACCCATGGCAAGGTCTTGAGCATCCCAAGAGTTATCTTATAAACTAAGGAAAACGAGGACAGAAACAGGGGAAATTGCACCAAAAATTTAGAAGTAGACAAAATGGAAAAAAAAGGCCACAATTACTGGTAGTTACATACAGGCTGTCATTATAAGGCTCAGAATCAGAGAATTCTGTTCCTTCGGTAATAGGGTACAAGGAGGAATCAACTGTAGTCTCAGGAATTATGTTGCCTACCTATATTTGAAGATCGTCTTTTCTATGGTTTGTCTGCTTTCTGAATGCCTGAGCAAATAGTAGAGTGTCAACACTTATTAAAGCAAAGTAACAAAACCAATAAAAAGAGACACTTCACCCAAAAAAACCACACTCCCCCAATGCCCTGAAGCCCCCCACTCCCACATCAAAAGCCAAACAACAACAAAAGTGTAATTGAGTTTACAAGGCAAGAACTAGATTTATAACCACCAAGGTGACGTCAGGAGGCCATTCAAGGTATTGTCATCTAATATTTTCTGAAGAAAACCTTCACTTTCTCTGCATGATCCCTTTAGTGGAATTTTTTACAGAGTTTGGGTCACCCTACTCTACCTCATGCCATACTTTGTGTGTGGGCAAGCCTGCAGATGACCATGCTTCCTTCATAGTAGTGACAGCCAGTTCAAAAGCATCCTTGTGCTGCCAGTAGTGCGTGCTGGGAAGAGTGCATTTACCAATAAAAACAAAACATAATGTAAGACTGTTATTATTTAATAATAAATAATATTTTGTTCTTGATAGTCTGTCAATCCCTCTACAACTGTGGTCTTTTCTTTACAGACTAGAAGGCTTTTTCATACCAGAGTTTTTGGGGCCATTTAACTCCTATCAGACACCATTTCTAATTTACGTTCTGTGGATATTTTGTTATACTTCATTCCTACTCTGAAGTAAAAGAGAAATTTAACTAGACAGATGGACTGGTTAAATTAAGAAACATTCATCATTAACATTTATTCTTGGGGCTGAGTAAATTGCTTTATTATTGTATGGAGCGTTATGGGGAGGGGAGGCATCTCCCATGCTGTCCTTGAGGTACACAATTAAAGCCTGTTCTTTCCACACTTCATAGTCTGCTGTGTTTCCTACATTATTGGAACAGACATTCCAGGTAGATTTATGCAATGCTTCCATAAGTGGGCAGATTTGTTTTGTTTTGTTTTCTTTTCTTTGGGGGG
>VWZD01003539.1:0-10580 GCA_013396695.1 Sakesphorus luctuosus | reverse complement strand
GGGGGGGTGTTTGGTTTTTTTGTTTGTTTGGTTTTGGTTTTGGTTTTGTTCTTTTTTAACAGGTGGAAGATCTGTTCTTCCATTTACATCTGTACCCTGTCAGGACAACAAGACATAAAATCTGCTGTTTCTTCTAATGGTGTAAATCCATTGCATGTCAGTGTCCTAGGACTGCTACAAAGTTTTGTCAGCANCATGCTGTCCTTGAGGTACACAATTAAAGCCTGTTCTTTCCACACTTCATAGTCTGCTGTGTTTCCTACATTATTGGAACAGACATTCCAGGTAGATTTATGCAATGCTTCCATAAGTGGGCNATCTAATTAATATCAAAGGAAGCTGCAAGTACCTTGTAAAGTAAATCATGAAGTGTAGTAGAACGTACAAGGGGGGGTGTTTGGTTTTTTTGTTTGTTTGGTTTTGGTTTTGGTTTTGTTCTTTTTTAACAGGTGGAAGATCTGTTCTTCCATTTACATCTGTACCCTGTCAGGACAACAAGACATAAAATCTGCTGTTTCTTCTAATGGTGTAAATCCATTGCATGTCAGTGTCCTAGGACTGCTACAAAGTTTTGTCAGCACAAATAGCATAAAAAAGACTCTAAAGAAAGTTGTTGATCTCATTTGAAAGGAAGGCATATGCTCATTCTAAGCAATTTTTCTATGTTTATCAAGCCCAAGATTATGAATATTTTTCAGGATGCACATAGCCAAAATTTAAGACAAAATTTTTCAATTTCTTCTAACAGTGGAAAGAAAAGGAAAATAGTTTATATTTATTTTCATTTAAGAGAAACTCCTTCAAATACATCCAAGATCATTCTGTTTTCTGTAGCCTCTCTGAAATCTTTTACTTCACATGACTATTCTTCACTGAGCAACAACAATCCTTTTCTCAATGCTTCAGTGTATTATAAGTTGCTGTTGGCTCTTCACATGCTCTTCTTCTCCTTATATTGTGAATAAGCTGCTTTCTGCGGAACAGTTGGTACAAAAGGGAACAACAGATCTGAAAAGACAGCTAATTGTGCCCTGAACAGATCAATTAATTCTGACTGAATAGCAAAAGATCTGGTAAGTCTTTCACTTTAAATAGATGACATTGTGAAATGTTTAATGGGTAGGTATATATCTAGGCATTCTCTGTCCTTTTTATAGGTGAAGAACCTTAGTTATTACTGTAACACAAGCAAATAGGAATAGATAAAAATATTTAAATAGTTTTTAAATAGGTTTTAATATATGTTCACATGTAAAATTTTTGTTCTCTATGTTTCTGTGGATTATGCTTCAATCTCAGGTACCCTGGATTTAAAATGCCCCTCAAGCTACTTCTAAATAACTTCTGAATTATTGTTTAACAACCTTATATTGAATCTGTATTTCTGATAGTTGTTACTGTAGATATGCTTTTCCAAAACAGCAGCTGAGTAACGCAAAATCACAGTTGTTATTTTATGAATGTGAAAACACAGCTTTGGGCATGGATTCAAGGTATTCAATTGCATGATTAGACATTGGATGGTGTGTGACACATTCCAAACATGAACAGTTGGCCATATGATTCCTGAGTATCTATATGCAAACCAGTAAATTAATCCTGATTCATTAGTAGATGTTTTTTTCAACCTCCAGAGCAAAGTCCATAAATGTTTTCAAAAGTAAAGAAAGGATTAGGAGATGGGAAGGAATATCTAGAAGTAAAAATGGAATGAATAAACATTGAATTGAAATACTTAACTGAATCAAATTACAATGATTATTGCAGGAAGCAATCTCCTATCCAACAAGTTCCTCTGGCAAGTTTGCAAAGTCAAATATCTTCTTAAAGTTAACTGTACCACTGAGGAATAGTTCTAGAAGAAAGTATGATTCCAATGTTCTTACTAACCACAGTTGTTTGGTTGATAATTTTTTTCATTTCTTTTCTCTTGTCCACAGGAAAGAGAAACTTATTTTCCATTTTCCATCTGTGGGTGCAAAAGACCTTTAGAAGAAATAGCAAGGAGGGAGAGGTCAGCACCTGCTCCAAACTCCTGATGCCAGGGAAAAGCTTTAACATGGGGAGGAATTTGTTCTCATGCAGGATACTTCGTATGTTCTCTTTATCTGTCTGCCGGGAGTAAATCTCTTTCTACAAGTGATACAATTCTCACAGACATGCCTGGGGCCCCCCAGAGGGGGTCCAGACAGGCCATAAAGCACAGGAAGAAAATTCAGCCTGGGGTTTTCTTGCACATGAGAAAGGTGGATTCCATTTTTGCCTTTTTGGCCAGCCATACTGCAGTGTTGTTGGCTGTTAAAATAATTTTTCTTTAAAACTTTAGCCACAGCCTGGTACCTAGGGTCACCTGCATGCATATGAAGCCTTACACTATGGAATGCTTTCATTTTTCCTCCATTGTACTCCAGATTACTTTTTATCAAGCCATGTCACCTTTTGGTCTCCAACTATGCCATTTGCACTGAAATGTACAGAATTGTCTCAGTTGCATGGAAAAGACCTCTAAAACATGGGCCTGCAATCCAGTTGTCATTTTCTATAGCAAAGGCTGGGGAAAGAAAAATGGTATTGCAAAAATAAACAAAATATTATTTTGACTTTCAATAGAGTTGGCACAGATGTAAGAAGACCCAAATAAGGAATATGTAACAAATCCAAAACACTGTAAACATTTTAATCCAGGACATATATACTGCCTTTTGTCTTTGCTTTTTTCTCCCAAAACATGTTGGAAATGTGGTATTCCTACAAATCATAGCTGCTGTATATACACAGTACTTGGAAGACTGTTGTTGAAATGGAAGTGATTGAACTGGGAAGTGGAATCTTTGTAAATTATCTGGATTCATGACAGCAGCTAGGGGAATTGAACCTTTCGACTGCAAAGGCATTGACCATAGTTACTCAGTTAAACCTCTGATAACCAAACAGAACCGGAAAAAGAAGTAAAATAGTGAAAAGAACTTTTGACATATTGTTGTTGAAAGTGGGGTAGAGTCATTTATGGAAAGGCAGGTACATGATTAAATGAACAAAAGAACTATCTTGCATAGAGCCTTGCATTTCAGCACTGAGGGGAAAATGGACACATGAAATTTGTACAACAAAAGGAAAGGGTGTATCAGCCTTTAAATGAATTATATAAAGATGATTGTTAGTGCTTAGAAAAACTACAGTGGTTAAAGGAAAAATAGCCATAGCATAAAGAGCCTTAAAATGGCCAAGTCCAGACAGATAAAGCATTCAGAGAAAATGAAAAGCACTGGAAAGCTGTTCAAAAAATAAGAGAGTTTTCTTCTCCTTTTAGAAGGATACAAGGTATACTAAGATCTGTATGTGTTGTTCGTGAAGTTTCTGTTTCCAGTTGAAATATTGCTGCAAATACTTAGACTCTTTTGTACATAATACCCTACAGAAAATGGTCTTAGTCTCACCATTAGTTGCACACATTAAAACATAATATTTACTTGGAGAAAGGGAATGTAACTTCTATTTCTAAGTTTCCTTCAACACATGGGATCTGAGACTTGAAGATCGTCTTCTACAATGGCCTAAATCTTAGAGCACTCACCTGTTAAGCAGGAGATAGTTTTTCTTCCACTGGGACAATATCTGTATTCCACATAAATAGGTCTGTTCCTGAAATTACATTCTTCTCTTGATCCACTATAAAAATGAGAATACAGAACACATTCTTTAAGACAAGGAGGAGAATACCCACCAACAGTGCTCTGAAAAATACTGTAAGCTTGAGAGACAGCAACAAACATTTGGAGATCTTCCCTCTAGTAGCTTCTCCATAGGCTCATAGATCAGTGTCCTCTTCATGCTTCTCAGCAATACAGTATTTATTAAATACATTTTCTGTGTCACATAGATAGAAAAAGAGAGATGAGCTCAACATAAAGGTGATTGGAAAGTACCCAGGGTGATTAAGGCTCAGTAGTGCTTGAATGTTTTCAAGCAGCTCTGACCCATAAAGGAGAGTTGGTCCTTCACAAAACTTCATAGAAGGCATGTAACTTTAATAGTGGGTGAAATCTGTAAAACACAGTACATACTTATCTAGGCTGGTACTTCTTGCAATATCTAGCTGGATTTAAAAAGTAAATCATGTAAAGACAGACACCGAAAACAAAGGCATTCCTATTTTCAGGGATAGGTAGCTGATAATAGAGTTATATAGGAACCTACAAAAACAAAATTTGTAGGGGTCAGTGAAGTATGAATAGAAACTTGGATGGGAAAACAAGGGCAGAAATGGATAACAGTATTTTCAGAGGAAAACAAATGAATGAAGGCTTTTCTAACCAACTCTTCCAAATAATAACAAAAGCTCTGGGGAGGGGGAAGGGGATGGAGATGGAGATGGAGATGGGGATGGAGATGGGGAAAGGGAAGGGGAAAGGGGCTGTTTTACTTTAAATACATGTTAGAGCCATTAAAGGAAATAATATAATTTAAATCCTAGACTGAAACGACTTCCTGATCCCTCTATTTCCCTCTAAAAATATTGCCATTATCACAAATGGCATTCAAAATGCAAAGATTGCACACTTATTAAACTCACCCTTGATTTCCATGGTGCACTTCACTATCACCTCATTATTAGCAGAACCTTACTTTTGTTTTTAATTATCTTTTTACTGAATGAGAATTTAAGAAGTATTAAAATAGCGGGAGTTATTTATCAAGGACTACAAAAGGGAACTGTGTACTACTTCCAGTATTTGTTTTCATTTGTGTTTCTTTGCTTTGTAGTGCTTTCTAAAGTTTCTTGGTTTCATTATATATAGGTACTTCCATCTTCACCAGTCTTTTTCAGAAAGAAATATGAGATGTAGCACTCTGCACCTGGGGTACTAGAAATCCAGATTTTGGTTTTCATAATCTTTATTAAGGAAGTTATTTGTTTTAGTTTCCTCAAAAAATATACAAAGCATATGGAAAAATCTGAGTCTTACTATCTGCAGAAGATGCTCAGCCTGCCTTGTCTGTGGGGTGATGGAATACATTGCAGAATATTTAGTTTGTCAAGGAACTAGACAATACCTGAGAGAGTCTTTTAATGCCATGGCATGCATTTGTAATGAAGCTGATTCCAGCCTGGAGAGTTTCCCCTCAAAGTCATGATTATGTGTGAACAAACCTATCTACTACTATAACAGGGGGGAAAGTATGTTTGGATAATGCTGTCTGGTGTTAGGGGGCTGCCCAAATTTTCTGGCTGACTGATTTATTACCATAATTTTCTCTGGCCCTGAATTTAAATCATCAGAGGGTAGCTAATATGGAAAGCCACGTGGACTTACCTTCTGTTCTTAAAGCAAATGACCATTCTGATCCAAGAATGGCTGATTTGCTTGTCAGTTCTTCTACAGTAGATGCTTTAGCACCCATAAGACACTTGCTTTTCCAATGCAAAATTTTAGTGTTTCATTTGTCTTCCCCAAGTGGTCACAACTACTGTGGAATACATAACACTGGTTATTTTTTATTTCAAATGTCTCATCTTAAGCTGACTGACACCACACTCCAAGGACATGGGAAACAAACATATGTTCTCTGCTGCTTCAAAAACAAACCACTGGGATAAAAACTGCCGTTCCAATATTTAAAGCTTAGCTTAGCTTTTTCCTTTGTGTGTGAGAAGAAATCAGGTGGAGAGAATGCATGCATTTTCTGATTAATATAGTCTAGGGTCGAGTAAGTTTGCCTTTAATACAAGTTTGCATTTAATACAAGTTAGAAACAAAGCTATTGCTAATTACCTTCATATTCTCTTACTATGGCAACCCAGCAAGATAAAGATGAAAATAATTCACTATTTTCTGCTGTTTCTCTCAAGTCTGTATGCAGTCACTTTTAAATGCTTTTAATTAAAGCACTTTGACAGGTTTTTGAAAACCTGGTGTAAAAAAACTTCATAAAGTGAGATTGTAAAAATTAACTGTTGATGAAAAGAAACAAAAGCAGGTTTTACCTCTCCTCTCCCTTTTCTGTCAGTCCCTTTTTTGTTCCTGCTTTCCAGTTCATTAATATTTTGGGTTTTACCATGTTGGTTACAGTAACTAAGTGTTAATTTGTTCTTTGGCATATTACACTAAGATGAACCTGATTAATTAAAACAGGGAGAACCATCCCTGAAGCACCATGGCTGGTGCACTGGTGTTGATGCCTGGGGTCTGGTGTGTAATGAGACTCCTAGCTGCAGGCAAAGGGAGACCGCTCGCTTCCCCACCTCTGGCATGGAACAGAATTAAGCATTAACTCTGTAGCAGACCCCTGCTTATCAGCAACCTTGCTATTACTACACCAACCCTGATGTGCATAAGCAATATTTTCATCCACTTCCCAAGAGATTTATCTAGCTGTTGAAGTAGAAAATGAATATTTTACAGTTCACTTGTCTGATCAATTACCTACAAGCTGCTGCAGTATTTTATAGCCAGTGGGAGAGCTGTGTAGGTGATGATAGAGAAATCTGAAGGGAATCTGTTAGCCAACTACAAAGAGGGGACAAAAACTGTGAATGAGCCATCAGTAACAGTCCTTTTGTTCATAAGGGTCTAGTCAGAAATTACAGTGTAACCAATTAAAGTACATAAATGATAATCAGCAGAATGTGAATTCCAGAGGTGAAGAAATTTGATTGCTTGATTGTAGGATAATGAAGTGCAGAGATGATTCAAAGCCAACCCCTTCTCAGTGTAACATCTCCCTCAGTACTTTATTTGCCATTTTTGTCTTTTAGTTAATTGGAATAAACTCTTTCCTAGAGACACTTTGGAAATTAAATGAACACACAGTTAAATTGTCTGCACTTTCTATACAAGGCATTACTGATCAGAATATAGAGAGTTTCAACAACTTAAGTTCCCAGTGGTTTATTTTAATAGAAAAATCTTGTGTTGGCAACTCTTTCAAGAACATTGCACATGACATCTTGAATAAGTTAGTGAAAACTCTCTTCTCTGATTGCATATGTTTTTTGTCTTAAAAACTCTAAGGAATATTAGTCTGTTATTTACAGAATGAACAGTGACAAGTTCAAATCCTTATTTAAAAATGGTGAAACCATAAAGAAACAACCTGGAAGATTCATGAGGTAATTTGTGTTTGCCTGTTTTAAATTCCTGCAGTTTGGCCCAAGAGCTTTAAACACATCTTCGTTCTTTAATTTACAGACAATCCTGAGAGAGAGATAAGTTTGTATTTGCAACAAGAAAATCAAATCTGATTTGTTTAGTGATAACAACAAATATCACTTGGACTAAAATGACTTTCTGGCTTTCAAATCTAAAGCAGAAATAAATCCATGTTCAGTTAAAATTCAGATATAACATTGAATATCTGGCCTTTTTCTTACTTATTCTAAAACATCATCAAGAAGTAAACACTGTAAATATAGGCTTCTGCCTGAGTACAGATTATTTGCCTCACATTACATACTTGATTAACTGCAGCAACTTTTGGGTTATACAGTGCTTTTGTGTTATAGGAGAATGTTTCTTCCCTGTTGCAAGTTTTGGATAAAGCTCTTTTTTATTGAGCTTTTATCAGTGTTTATTAAATACGGAAAAATAGACTGAGGATTTAATTCTTTTTTCTACAAGTTCCTTTTAACTAGCCTTTGAACTGGAAGTATTCAAAATACAGAAAAAATAATCACTTTTTATACATATGGAAGAATTTCATATGTGGAGAGGATGGAGAATTAATACTATTTTTCACTATTTTTTGCTCTCAAAACTTTACTTACATCACTCCAATGACAGAGGTTTTATCCAAAGGGAAGAAAAAAATCATCTACTTCTATATCCCTCATTAAAATATCTTATATTAATTTTACCAAGTCTCCAAAGCATCACGCTTCATAGCAGAATGTCACTGTGTTGGCCCAAACAGGACAGAATATTCTCTATGCATTACCTATGTTTTCTAGTACAGCAATTGATATCTCAGTATTTTACTTGCATTACATGTTTTAGTATATCTAATACAAATAATGATACAAGGGTAGCAATTATTTGAACAATGGTTAAAAACTCATTTTGAAAATTTTAGTGCAAATTTTTTGGTTTTAATTGCATTGCTTGTTTATCCAGACAGAGGCTTCCAAGGGTCACCAGGAATGCCATTGCCTTCTCAAACTTATAATGTTCCTTAACTGATTTAACATTCAATTCTGATTCCACAGTTCCATTTTGTGGCTGTTATTGGAAGAGTGTGGCATTGTATAAATGAACTTTCTTACGAGATTTAGTCTACCAAAGTCCTTCTTTATCTGCAAGGTGAGCACAAACCTTATTGGTGTCAGAGATGGCTTTTCCAGTCTGTCTGCTTTACAGACTTTTTCAGTTCTGAATTCTGTAAATTTATTGGGGTTCAGTCATATCTTGAAAATTCTCTTGCCTTTTTAAATACGTTTTCTTGTGCATGCTCTGTAAATGGTGAGTTTGGGCATCTATATTTGTGTCTCCTGCCCAAGATCCACACATTTAAGGGAAAATCTGCCTAAAAGTCTTGAAAAAGACATGTAATCATAGAATGTCCTGGATTGGAAGGAACCTTAAAGATCATCTAGTTTCAACTCCCATGCCATAGGCAGGGATACCTTTCACTGGGCCAGGTTGGTCAGAGCCCCATCCAACCTGGGTTGGAACACTTTCAGTGATGGAGCATCTACAATTTCTCTAGGCAACCTATTCCAGAGTCTCATCACCCTCACAATAAAGAATTTTTTCCTAACATCTAATCTAAACCTACTTTGTCTCAGTTTAAATCCATTCCCCCTTGTCACTATATATTCTTGTAAAAAGTATCTCCACCTTTCCTTCAGGCTCTCTTCATGTAATGAAAGGTCTCAATTATGTCATTCTGAAGCTTTTTCTGCTGCAGGCTGAACAAACTCAATTCTCTTAGCCTTTCCTCATAGAAGCTGTGCTCCATCCCTCTAATCATTTTGAGGGCCCTCCCCTGGACACACTCCATGATCTGGTCATGGTCACTGGAAAACAGCTCTCATCTGACATGGAAGACAAGGGGTTTGTAATGGCCATGTTGCTGGGCAGATTCCAGTTTTGTGGAACCCAACACCCACAAGAAGCACAGACCCAGACAACAGTGAGTGCAGTGAGGGGAGACATGCCTTACACTCCTCCGCCAGATGAGCCACAAAGCAGCCAGGAGCGCAGAGCTGGCTAGGCCAGGAGGGTTGTGGGCAGGAAGAACCATGGATCCATTCTGCTGCTTGGTGTAGACCACTGGCAGGTGGATAGGAGGACAGGTAAATTTATGGTTCTTCTTACCAGGCCTGTTTCTGCTTTTTCTGCAGTGAGCTTTCAATGTGAAATGCACAGAAAGTCCAGCATGGAGCACAAGGACAGGCCTGCCCAGAGGATGAATTGCAATCAAACTAGACATCTAATTTGGAAGAGCAGATTCTAATCCCAAATTTCATCTTTTAACAGTCTAACCACAGTGCTTTAGGAAGCTACTATACCAGCCAAGAACTAGTTAACACTATCCCATTGGGAGTTACCACTGTTTGGTCGGGTCAAAACAAGAAAAAACTCCTGTCTTTGACATTTCAGAAAGAAACACGTCTTATATTTTTAGATGTAAATTGTACTTCATATGTAGATAGTAAAGTGTTTCCTAATTGGATTCCTTTGAAGTGTTAGCTATCTGGGAAAAAACAAGATGAAAGGACATACTGTTATGTGGGATACTCAACATCAGAGAAGTCAGTGGAATAGGACAATGAGATAAATTTAAAAAGAAAAAAAAAGACAGGGACAGAGATATATTTCTTAGAACCAGTCAATTATATTGCCAACCTGATAGATAAAATAATGGGAAAAGTAGCATATCTCAGGATTGGATGGAGACTGAAAGTAAAACCTTTATATAGGTATGAGGAATCCCTTGCTATATTTATGTTAATGTTTCAATACAATAAAGATCTGAAGCCAATTTTTGTTCTTGGAAAAATTTTCAGTTGAAGAAGATATAGCACATAAAGAACTTGACTTGTTATTGTGCTACTAATGTAATATTGATACTTTATGTTAGTTTTTTATACTAGCATCAGTCTAGACTAGCACCTAGTTTAGCTGACATCATGGAAGTGGGTGGTTCTATAGACAGATCATACACTGCAAATTGAGATGATTCTGTCATGACTGGATTCCACTTGCCTGATGTTTTATGTGTAATCTGCAACAGCAGCCACTTCTGCACTGTGAATTACAAATGGAAATAATTGCAAAAGCCCTGAACCTTGTGGTTTCTCCCACTTCTTAGAGAATATGGACCTCAGGGTTGCACAGAAGATGGTTTTTTTCCTGGTAAAAAAGTGCCCACACACAAGGTGATGGAAAAGTCTGTTTACCACCTTTACCAAAAGTAAAGTCTTTTGCACACAAATGCATCTGTAAATGATTTGGGCAAAAGTGAAGTAGGCAACTGTACTGAGGTCTATGAGCACATAAACAGCATAACTGGAGTGAATAAATGAAGTTTATTCACTATTGCAATAAAGCAGCAAGGAGGACTGTCTTGGGTTGAGCTGG